>PVIH01004211.1:0-101854 GCA_004025045.1 Sigmodon hispidus
GTTAGATTGGCTAAGATAAAAGGTACAGATGACAGCTTATGCTGGAGAGAATGCGGAGCAAGGGGAACACTCCTCCATTGTTGGTGGGAGTGTAAGCTTGTTCAGCCACTTTGGAATACAATATGGAGGTTTCTCAGAAAATTGAGAATCAATCTCCCCAAGGACCCAGCAATACCACTTCTGGGTATATACCCTAAAGTGGCACATTCACATACCAAAGTTATTAGCTCAACTATGTTCATAGCAGCATTATTTGTAATAGCAAGAACCTGGAAACAACCTAGATGTCCCTCAACTGAAGAATGGATTAACAAACTGTGGTACATCTACACAATGGAATACTACTCAGCAGTAAGAAAAAAACGATATCCAAAAATTCGCAGGCAATTGGATGGATTTGGAGAATATCCTCCTGAGCGAGGTATCACAATCTCAGAGAGATAAGCAGGGTATGTACTCACTCACTAGTGGTCTCTAAACAAACAAATAAGAAAAAAAGCCAAACATGCCCAAGCTGCAAACCACAACCACTGAACAGCTTGGGATCAGAAACACCCTGGACTGACACTTCGAACCCCACTCCAACTATAGGAATACCAGACTCATTCTTGAGGGAGGGGGGACAAAACTGGATTTGGCCAGGAGTGGAGACTGATCCAAGCATTATTGGGTCAGTGAGACCATAGGACTGTCTGCTCCCTGCCCAGGGAAGGGATGGGGAGTTGCAGAGAAGAGAAATGTCAAGATGTGGTGGGAGGGGGAAGGGACCTTGAATGAGGAGATACAGGGATGGGAAAAAAAATTTCAGAGGGAAAGCTGAACACATAGTAAATATATGTGTAGCAATCTTATTTGCATTACCACCCTTGATAAGCCATGCTTATGATTCTTATCCTCTTCATAGTTATTGTTAACTTTTCCTCATTTTAAATTCATGTTACTGTTTTTTTGTTAAATACAAAATAAAAAAATAAATAAATAAAATCTGTCCTCTAAATGAGTTTTCTTTTTTTAAAAGATTTATTTTATTATGTATAGGTTATTCTGTCTGCATGTACACCTTCAGGCCAGAAGAGGGCACTAGATCTCATTACAGATTGTTGGGAGCTACCATGTTGCTGCTGGGAATCCATGTGGTTGCTGGGACTTGAACACTGGAAGAGCAGCTAATGCTCTTAACTGCTGAACCTTCTCCCTAGCCCCCAAAAAGAGCTTCAAGTGGATTCTTTTAGTCAAAATTTACACAAGGTCTTTCAGAATGCTGAAGTATACCCAAGAAATAAAAATGGCACAAAATATTATCTCTAAATTTGGATTTAATTGGTCCTACTGTACTTCTTTCTCAAATATAAGCCAATTTATTCACTATGGGCAAAGGATGTGTTCAATAGCAGAGACCCTCTTGGTTTTTCAGTGCCTTTAGTCTCTGCCAATTGGGGAAGTACTTTGTGGTTCTAGGTACCAGTGAGTTTTATTTTCATGTAGAAGCCATACTTTCAGCTCCCTAATCTCCTCTCTTCATCTTGCTTTGGCACAGAAAAGAGAATGAAGTTGACAAGATTCTTCAAAATTCTGCACCATTCTCAGAAACAACATAGCAGGTCTTGTATTTACCCAGCATTCCATCCTTTTGTGTTCAGTCACTGATTTAGGCCAACTCCCAAAGAACTTCTAGCTCTCTTTATTGTTTTGGCTTTTTTACTATGTGTTGCATAACATAAAAAGGTGTTTGTTTTTATCAGCCATTAGGGAAATTAAAATGAACAACAGTGTGCTATCACTGCACATCTATTAAAATGGCTTAGGATAGTAGTGGAGACCATAAAACATTTCAGGTAGTTATGTAAACATACAAATAAAAAAAATATTTGAGTCTCTCTCTTTGACAAGTGAATTTTTATATCCACACAAAATCTGTATGTGAGAATTTATAGGGATATTTTTCCTTTTTTATATTTAAGAATTTTTCTTTCCTTTTACATACCCTCCTCTGTTCCCCCCCTTCTTCTACTCCCCCATCTACATCCCTTATTTACTCCTCAGATTGGGTAAGGCCTCCCTTGAGAAGTCAACACAGGCTAGCATACCAAGTTAAGGCAGGACCCTTCTCTTCCTCCCTGTATCAAGGCATCTCACTATAGAGAGTGGACTCTAAAAGGCCAGTTCATACAACTGGGGATAACTGCAGGTCTCATAGCCAGAGGGCCCACTAACAGTTTGATTCACCCTCATTCAGAGGGCCTAATGTGGACCCATGCAGACTCTCCACCTGTCAGTCCAGAGTCCATGTTCCCATTAGCTGAGGTCAGCTGTCTTTGTGGTTTTCTTCATCATGATCTTGAAAACTGTCCCGTCCCCACCCCCCACTCCTCCTTCTCTCCAACTCAACTCCAGGAGTTTGCCCAAGTGCTTGCCTATGGGTGTCTTCATCTGCTTCCATGAGTCATTGAATATAAATTCTATGACGACAATTAGGGTAGTCACCAATCTGACTACAGGAGAAGGCTAGTTCAGGCATCTTCTCCAGCACTGCTGGGAGTCTTAGCTGGGACCTCCTTGTGGGTTCCTGTGGATTTCTCTAGCACCAGGTTTCTCCCTAAACTCATGATGGGTCAGTCTGTCAAGATTTCTCTTTCATTGCTCACACTCTCCACCCCTCCCCCCAAGTTGGTCATCTCAAACCCTCATATTCCCACCCCCATCCTGTCCCTGCTATACCCTCTTCCAGTTTACCTTGGAGATTTGCTCATTTTCCCTTCCTGGGGCAATTCATGAATATCCTTCTAAGGGATATTCTTGATAGTTGCCAAAAAAATAAAATAAAATAAAATAGAGCAATTGAATTCATCACAGAGTTATATAAATATTAAACCCTCAGTCCCCCCAAAGGAACACGTAATTGATACTATTACTGTAGAACCTGCCTACTGCTTCAAAAGGAAGGAGAGCATTTATTCTAAGCCTAATATGACCAGAATGTTATGAATGTCAAGATCTTTAGCAGAAGTGGAGATGAGGGAGAGAAGACCAATGGATAGGGGAGGGAGGGAGAGGTAGGAGAGAAAGAATAACTAGGTCCTGTTTTATTCTGTATTTGAAAAAAGTGTTGTAACTTAATAATTGACACCAGATAATTTGTAAAGAAAAGAGGTGCATTTATCCCATGGTTTGGAAGGTGAGAAGATCTGATAAAGACTATTTTCTTACATCTTATAAGAAAGGCATCTTATACATCTTGGATACATCTTATAGAAAGGCAGGGTATAAAGGCAGTTTCTGTCAAACTGAACTTGGTTTCTATAATAAAGCTGCTTCTGCAATAATTTACTAGCTAATTAATCTATTGGTTACATCTCAGAAGTTCCAGATCTCAACTCTGTTGTATTGGTGGACATATTTCTAATATATGAATATTTTTGGGCTCATTTAGATCATACTATGACCTAAGTTTTAAATTCCCTGGGATTTCAGATATTTACAAACAATATACAATGAGGACATTGAAAATTGATTTGTAAGCGGAATTTGACTCTGTTAATTTAAGAAATAAAAGTGGAGCAGAAACAATTTCTGAACCTGTAAGGAATATTAGGTTGTTTGACATATCTTCACACTGACTTATGTAATACACATAACTTGTAATCCAACCGGTAGTAAAAAAGTAGGAATGCTCTTTCCCATGCTGTCTATGGCATTTGTTGTCATTTCTTTACTAAGTGATAGCTAGTCTCATTGGGATGAGATGGAATCTCAAGGTCATTTTAACTTTCATTTCTCTGATGGTCAATGATGTTGAACACTTTATAAAATATTTATTTACCAAACCAATTTTTGACAAAAGCATAAACTATACATTGGTAGTAAAAGATAGGTCAGGGACCTAAGATAAAACCAAGTACTACTGTTTTGCTAAAGAAATATAACAATAAAGTGCCTCACAATGATTTTCTGATATATTCATAGATCAGTGACTTTCTCAGCCATCATCAAAGTGGTTTTATCTATCTACCAACACTTGAAAACAAATAGAATGCTCACATCCAGACAATACACAGAGAGCCAGATGCTTAAAAGGGATGGATACATCAAATCCCTCCCCTCAGTGTTAAATGACCTAGGATGTTCAAATCCAACTGGTCTTAATAATAAAATCCCAGAATCGGACATCAGGGTAAATGCTGAAAGATCAGAGAAGTAAAGCAGCAGCCACAGTCACCTCTTACCTCCCCAACTCCTAAGGCCAGAGAAGGCTGAGCTTCTGTCTCTGCCCTGCCTGATCACTTCCTGTTTTCTTCCCCCAAATTCTGGGATTAAAAGTGTATACCACTACTGCCTAGCCTTTATGGTTAACTAGTGGCTAGCCCTGCCCTCTAATCTCCAGGCAAACAAAATATCTGTTAGTGCACAAACAAAATATCACCACAGACTTATGTGGAAGAGAAGGCAGGATGGTGTAAGAGTAGAGTGGATGAAGGCCACAAAGGAATCAAAACCTTCCAGACACATCAGGGCTGGCACACATATGAACTCACAGAAACTTGGACAGCACACAGAGGGCCTGTATGGGTCTATACCAGATGGGATCATAGAGCTAAGAAAAAGTAGATATATTTCCCCATCCCTAACCCAGATATTATCCCCAGTTGATAGCCACTTGCAAACAAAAAATTAGTTCTCTCCAAGGGAGCCTCACTGGGGAAACAAAGCACTTTTGAAGGTATGCCCAGGCCTAGTAGAAAATGGCCAATACAAAACAAACTCAAAAGCATCCGTGTTAAATCAGGACTTTTTGTTGTTGTTGTTGTTTGTAATTTATTTAAAAAATTTTAATCTTACAGGTTCTTTGCATATATATATTATAGTTTCCAGTTTGGTGTTTTCATGGGATTCTAGTATGTGCAAATGTGTCTCTGCATTCATATTTATTTCTTGCACTGTTTCTTTGCTTCTTATCCACATATAGTCATAAGTGGATGTGTTTGTTTTTTTAAATCTTGTTTTATATTATTTTTATTACATAGATGCCCATTTCTTTTCTAAAAATAGACAGAAAAGGTGTAGCTACAAATGGGAGGGGAGAACGTATTGGCAGGAAGAGGAAACCATAATGAAAATACACTGAATGAGAAAAATGTGTGTTCAATAAAAGGAAAAAAGACATTTGCCATGAAACTTTTCTTCTATAAAACAAAGTGTAGAATAATTAAAAAAAAATTTAAGACTGGAAATACTTTTATGTTGACCAAATTTGTGCTTGGCTAGCCTCATTAGTGTATGGTTCTCATATTTTTCAGGCTGATGGGTTGAAGTAGCCAACAGTGTTCATGGTAATGGCTTGGTGCCCATGGATCCCAGATACCTTCCATTGAAAAATAGTAGTTCTACAAATCAGGCCAGGTGACAAGAATTATGAGTCTTTGTTTCATTTTTACTAGTCCATCTCATGTCTACCTGATACTTCATTTTTTCCCCTCAGAATAAATGTTACTTTGCATTTAAAGAACTAATGAATTTTCCAGCATTGTGCATGGACACTAATCAGCAAAAAAAAAAAAAAAGCTTAGAAAATGTGTATACTCGGAACAAATGAACCTGGGACTTGTAATGGACCTTCTAGATCCTCTGCTTGGAGCCAGCTCCAGTGGACTGTTTGTCAAGACATTTTGTAAACTCTTGGGGCAGGACACTGTTATGCTTTCTAAGAACTCCTTCATTTTACCTTATTATGCAATTCATTGTCTTACATGGCGTATATTCTTCCTCTATACTAGATTTTGAGTTCCTGGAAGAAAAAAAAATGTGTGCTTTTGAGAGCATGCAACACAATTTTGGTCTATAATAAATGCTCAAAAACTGTGGATTCAGTTTGGGTAATTCTAAGTAATTTTATTTTCAAAATATTCACACTTGAATGGCATTTACTTTATCAAAAGAATTGTTCTGTAGATGCATACGAAATAAGCCAGAAGGAATGGAAAATTTTAGGCATTGCCTCACACTTTATTTGGCATTTAACTGGCTCAGCACAGTGCAGCGGAATGCAGGGCTGCTTTGTGGTGCTTGTCTATTGGATTGCACTTGCCACCAGAAAGTGAGATTTTCCCTTCAGGGGTGCTTTGTGGTGATTGTTGGTATTGGATCATGCTTGCCACCAGAGAGTGAGATCTTCCCTTCACAGGTACGTTCTAAAAATGTGATTATAGAACAGCAACACAAAACATAACCTCTTATCAAAGAAAGTCTATAAAGCATTTTGTTGAATTTAGGTACAAAAAAATATGAGTATTTATTAGGAATATTTATTTCTCCCTCCCTTGAGGGCTTTTTAAAAATGAGCCAAGAATCCACAAAAACATATGTATTTAGAATGCTACAGATTGTTTGTATACAAAGCTTTTGCAAGCAAAATCAAAAGTATATAAGAGATAAAGAGTCCCAGAAAGAATAACTGCACTTGTTGAATTTTTAGAAACAAGGGTTCACGCATTTGTCTGGGGTTTGGAGAAAGTGTCTACATCAGGGAGAAGGCTGGAAGGACAGTGAAGTCAGAAGAGCATCTATTTGTTACGCTAGTGAAGATGACCTTCTATATCTGATATGTTGAAAAGCAGATAGAGGACTTTTAAAAAACAGTTTTTAGATCTTTTTTAAGTGACTCTATCATTCAATGTCTATGTGCTAGAGAAACCTATTTTAATTTCATTCCAAGACTGAGAATTGGTTTGTTTGTTCAGAGGGGGTGTGGACTGGCTGGTGGAAACAGGTCCTTGTGTGTGTGTCTTTGAAGATGATTGCCTCTATCTTCTTTCTTGTCTAGGCAATAGGAAGTCTCTTCCGCCAGCTGCTCCTGGCATCTGAATCACTCTCTACCTTCCCCAGTATGAGTGCCTTCCAAGATCCAGCTTGTGGTTTGTTACCACCTTAAACTTAAGGTCAGAGAGTCTGAACTTGCTTTGCTTTGCAGAGCTGCATAATAGGATGTTTGACCAAAGGCATAGTTACAAGGTGTCTTATTCTTTGAGGCCTAGTGGCAGGATGCTTTTCTGTTAGGGTTGGTTACTGAATGTTTTATGAATTAAAGAAGGTATTCACACTTGTCTGTACTTTGTACTTTGAACCATGGTATCTTTGAGAGGGGGAAATCTTGCCCTCCCCTGTTTTGGGCATTAAAAAAAAAACAAACTCTGTGGAATAAACTCGAGGCTTCAGTATTTATTAATAGACACCCTGAAACTAAGTTTTGTTGTAGTAAGTTTTTCGGGCCCGTTTGGTGCCGGAGTTTGTAACCTGGCACGTGGCGGCTGTTTGGAACCGGCTCTGCGCCCACGACTTTTGTCCCCGAAAGAAATGAATCACACGCTTCTATCCTTTACACTGTTTGACCCATGTCTTAAGCACATTACTAGCTAGCTCTTTCATCTTAAATCAATCCATTTCCATTAATCTTTCCACCACGTGGCCCACAGCCTGTGGCTCACCTGAATTCCTACATGCTGCTTCTCGGGGGGGGGGGGGGGGGGGGGGGGGGGGGGGGGGGGGGACGGATGGAGACTGGCAAACTCCGCCCTTCTTCCTACCTGCTTGTGCTCTGATTCTCCACCTACTTCTACAGTGTTCTACATGGACCAAAACAGTTCTCTATTTACAGTACACAGAGAACATTCCCACCACAAAGTTTTCTGTCTTTGGTCTTATTCTTTTGATCTCTGTTATTTCTCAGTTCACACTCTTTTCATACCAAGGGCCTTTTGATAGTAGGGTAGGACCTGACACCCCAGAATGATGGACAACAACCCCTGAATCCATAAACCCTTAAGAAAAGTAACAAATACCAAGCTGGAAAAGATCAAGACTGAATCTCATTCAGTCTCTCTGATCCAATCATGTTTGAGTTTCCTGAGGGGCAGGACTCACCCAGCATAGATCATCTTCTGCAGCCAGTTACTCTAAACTCAAATAATGGTGGGCTATTGCAACAGGTCTAAATATATGCAGCTTCCCAACACTCATAACATAAATAACAATATGAAATAATCTCTTTAAATAGCAGGAACCCACAGTCACCAGGTATCTCCCTGAGGAATTTTTCAATGGAAACTTTAAGAATAAATTCTGTGGATATAATCAACTTCATTTTGGACAAATAACTTGTAATATAGCTCACTTGACTCTGCTATTTGTCCAAGATGAGGCTGATTATATCTCACAGGATTCACTCATAAAGTTTCCCTTGAAAAATTCCTCAAGGAGATACCTGGTGACTGTGGGTTCTTGCTATTTAAAGAGATTACTTCATACTGTTGTTTACATTATAAGTAAATAATGTTTAATGCAAACACACAGTTCACCAGCCAGGACTGTAATACTGGTGACCACATACATGGTGACCACACCAAGGGAAAATTTTTGTGTTGTTAAGGATCAAAACCTGAGCCTGTAAATACCAATGAAGCATACCAAGCCCACAGAAAATTTTACATTATTCTTAGGAATATAAATATTATTTTTATAAATGTTATGAGTATGACACTCTATCTTACTATCCCTTTTCCCCTTTCTCAAGAGTCCTTTTATTTTGTATATAGCTATATTGTAGAATTTAAGGAAAATGATTATCATGTCACACCTTTTCATTTCTATCTCATATCTGGAATCATTTGTGCTGACCATTTCTTTTTTTCTTTTTTTTATTATTATGAATAAAGAAGTCACATTTTCTATCTTTGTATATCCTTAGTCAAGGTCCCGTCTCCCTCCCACCACATCAGGTCATTCTTTCTTCTCCACATCTCCCCATCCCCACCATGGGCAGGCAGTCCCAAGGTCCCACTGTCTCAATATTGCTTAGTTCAGCCTCCACTCCTGGCAGATCCAGTTTTCTCCCCACAACATCAAGACTGAATCAGATGTTTCTCTAGGAAGAGTGGGATCCAAGGAGTCAGTCCAAAGTGTTTCTGATCCCAAACTGTTCAGTGGTTGTGGTTTGCAGCTTGGGCATTGTGCTGCCCATTTATTCTAATAAATAAGTAGACCTTGAGCTTATTAGGTTGTTTCATTTGTGCTTGTAAGGACTATAGAACAGAACCTTTGAGAAGCTATATACTGATCATCAATACAGCAAATGGGCCAAATGGTATTTAGAGAAGGTGTTGGAAAAGCTTTAGACTAACACCAATCAGGAAAAATATGTGTGAAGAAATGTAGGGCTCTTTAAGTTTTGCAGGTGGCAAAAACTATGGATGTGAATAGTTACTATATAAAGTGAGGCTTGGGGGAATTTGGAAAGTTTTATTCTGCAATGTATGAAACAATTTTAGTTCATGTGAACTGCAATAAGGGATAAAGCTGGGCATCTATCTCTTCTGGGTGAAAGAAAAATCACTCCTTTTGTGTGTATTATATCTACCAGACCCTTTTGGTGTTTATCTACCAGACATACTGGGTTTTCTACTGGATGGTGCAACATTGTACAGGCAGGTGTGACCAAAGTGTTTGTAGAATTGACTCTTATCAAGCAATTGTATTTGTTGATTCTTATTGAGCTTATTAATCCTTTCTGCCAAATGATTATAAAATATTTAATAAATTATCATGCTTAAGGGTCAGAAAAATGTTTTATTCAAATAAGTTGAAGGCAAATGAAATGCACCATCACTTTTAATTGTATTTTGTGAAATCAAAAGTTTCTGTGATATACTATTGTCATTTATGTTTTTAGGGCATGGGAGCATCTTCAGTCATATGACTACTACTATTTACCTGAGGACTGTTTGTGAAGACTATATTTTCTCACTACGCTGTGATAACTGATAGTTACTACAAAACAATGTGCTGAACACACACTGGCTTCCCTTCAACATCTCTCCTAAAAGTTAAAATTTGTAGAATATTTATCATATTTTTAAAGAATGTGTCAAAAACAGACCATGAAATTAAGTCCATTTTTTCCCTTAGTATATCAACCATAATAGTTGCTCCATTCAACTCTCAACTTTGAACAGAACCATATTTTAATTTAGTAATATATTTTAATTTAGTAATTCTGAAAAAGTCTTTTACCTGGTGTATTCAGGTTCTCATATTTGCCACTTCTTCCCATCAGTACCTCTTACTGTAATTTTTTAGGCATATTTTTAAATTTTCAGGTAGCATTCTGGTGACCTTTGAGTCATTCATTCTATTCTTTTCCTCTTCTCTTCTGCACAGGTCACTAAGAGATTGAGGCTGTTCCTTCTACATGACTACTGTTTGTCATCAGGTTTTTAGTCTCTATTTTTATTCCTCTCAGGATCTCATTCTATATATTTTACCTCTTTGTTTCACATTATTTCTATTGTCTCATTCAATTTCCTTTCTCTTTTTAGTATGCTTGCTGAAGTTGTCAAGAAAAATGATTAATTTAAAAATTTCTGGGACCATGAATGTTTTGTGTATTGAGTATTTTGAGAAGTTTGTATACATCTAGACTGATATCCTCTTGGTTCAGCGCAGCAGCAGGAGTCCTGGATGAACTGAAATTGATGTGAGCTTCTGTGGCCACTTGTGTTGCTAACTTGACAGAAGATAAAATCACCTGGGAAATGGATATTTCTTCTGGGGATTATCTTGATTATACTCATGGAAGTGGAAAGACTTGCCTACTGTGGATTGGACCCTTCCCTAAACATAAGGATCCTGAACTGTAGCAGTTGAAGAAGTTGTGAACCAGGTGAATTCTTTTCTTTTGACTGTAGATGCACTTTGATCAGGTGCTAAATTGTGAGATGAAGTAACTCCCTTTTTACTTAAGTTGTTTTTATTATCCAAATGAGATAGATTCTCGTCTTTAGTGGACCCACTGAGCCCTGGGATGAAGTTCATTTTAGGGCTGTTTCCCTTGAGAAGATCAAGTGGTTGCTTTTTTCTGACATTCTCCACAACTCAGTGTCTTTACTGTCTGACATTATAAAACTTTTTTTATCTGAGGCGAACAAATGCATTATGTAAAGTGGTGTTGAACACTGTCAATCCTGTCAATTCTTGCTTTCCTGATATAGGTAAATCTTTAAAAAGTGCAGTTATGATTCACTGAGCCCAAATGGGTGGCATAAATTTACTTTTGTTAGAAACTGCTTAAAAGAAGAGAGTCAACTAATTGAAGACTAGCTATCTCATTTGAAGTCTCCATATATGGTAGGATTCCAGTTTCCCACCTAAAGTTAAATACCATCGAGTAGAGGAAAATAAAAACACATAGTTTATATTAGAGAGCTTGCTTTGAAGATTGGCCTACAAAAGACAGGAGTGACACTTTAGGAATGAACTGACTCATGCTCCCAGCCCTGACTAAGAGCTATTAGTCTTCCATTTTCAGAAAGCTGTTAACATTGCCAAAGAAAGTCAGTGTAATTATGCATGTTGGGTAATGCAATTGAATAAGAGGATAACTTCTTGGGAGCATCCTGTTGCTGTCATCCAGAGATCTGGAGACTTGTCTCACTCTCATCATGGTATATCAGGCATCTTTTCCAGTTTGTAGCAGCCCTGGAGCTGAGGGCTCCAGCCAGAGCTGAGGTTCATCTCCTGCCAGATATAGAGCAGAACATACTCTTTTCTTGTCTGCTTAGAACTTATCAACAAATCCCAGGGTTACAATCAAATCACACTCTTCTCTGATTCTTTCATTCTTTTTGTTTTCCTAAATGTTGGGAGACAAAGCCAACTTATTTTTTAGCTCCTATAGCTAGCCAGCAGCTATTTACCAGAAGGCTAATTTCCCTATTGTTTGTAGTTTAACCCCGACTCCTGTTAGTCTGGCTTGATTCCTTCAGCTCAGCAGGTGACACCCTTTAGATCCTCAACAGATAACAGATAGATTTCCATATTCTCCCTCAAAAGCTTGCCACATTCCTTTGTATTTCCCACCCCCCTTCCTCCCAGCTACCTGCATGGCAGAGATTCTGTATAAATATTGCCTGTTACAATAAAGCGTGGGAGGACTTGAACAGAGAGATTTGTCTTGTCCTTCCATTCTTTCGTGTTCCTGCCTTCCATTTGTTTCATTCCCAGGTCTAGGTCCACGCTGAAGACCCTGCTGGCCGGGCACCTAAACATTTTCACTGTGACATTTGTATTCTAGACAGATGGTCAGAAGTCTTAAAGAGCCTCAGATATCTCGAAATGTTTGCCCCAAGTTTCTGTAGTATCTCAAGGTTATCAGGAATTGCTCATCTATTTATATCACACTCACCTGTAGGTCAAATTAAAGCAATCTTGAGGTTTCTGATTCCTGGGCCAGCCTTTGAAAGGGTTTTGGTGTTTTGTATACAATGACATCTTTTTTTTTTTTTTTAAAGTCCACTAATGAGTGAGTACATTCCCTACTTTTCTTTCTGGGTTTGTGATACCTCAATCAGGAGGATATTCTCCAAATCCATCCATTTGCCTGTAAATATTAGGATATATTTTTTTCTTACTGCTGAGTAGTACTCCATTGTGTAGATGTACCACAGTTTGTTAATCCATTCTTCAGCTGAGGGGTATTTAGGTGAACATTTTTATAAATGGGGAGATCATAAGAGTGAATATGAATCTGAGAGGACTGATGACTAAGTTTGCATGATGGGTGCATGATATAAAATCACCAAACAATATCTGATGAATATCTGATGTCTACACATGTGCATGGCCATATACACAGAAAGAAGATAGTTCAAGTTCTTTACAGGTGTCCATATATATGTAAAACAAAAAACCAAACAAAAAAGAAAGGGTTTCTTTTCTTCACCCAAGATTCATGACTATAACTTGTACATTTTACCACTCTGTATCATTCTACCTTAATGCCTCAGGACATATATTTATTGAAATATATATCTCATATTGACCCATATAACTGATTAGAATAGCTATTATTTTTATGATTTGGCTCTTCAGCATCAACCTTAGATCATGTACTATGCTTATAACCATTTCAAAGTCTTCCTTTCAAGACTCAATGACCTAACCTCTTTATTCTGAACTACTCTAAAACAAATGAGTTGAGCTTGAAATCTATCTGACTGACATAGCTATTTAGATTCTCAGTTACTAAGATTCAGTATGAGAAACAAGCTCTTCTGAATCTTCTTCCTAAATCAACAATGTTCTTCATTTTGTATCCTCTTCTTCTCATTGCATCACATTTGTAAGTTATAAAGTATTTAGAATTGTAACCAAAAAGTTCTGTCTACATACAACTCATTATCTTATTAGAAAGTCCAAGTGTTGGACAAGGATAATAACTCAGTGGGCAAGTGCCTTTGCTATAACAAGTATAAGAACTCAAGTTTGAGCCTCTATTACCCACACTGAAATAAATGAATAAGTAAATAATTAATTGAAATGCCAGGCACAACTGTGCATGCTAATCACCTCAGCATTAGAGGATGGAAGTGGGTGGATCCCATAAGCTTGATGCCCAGTCAGTCTACCCCAAAAAGCAAAATTCTGGTTCAGTGAGAGATTCTCTTTCAAGAGAATAAAGCAGAGTGATATGGGAACACACCATCCTTCCAGTTCTAGACTCTACATATGTATTCACAGGATAAACACCTGCATACACAGGTGTACTGACATACATTCTCTTCTGATGTCTACACATGTGCAGTGCCATATACACAGAAAGACGATAGTTCAAGTTCTTTATAGGTTGTCCTGGTGTTATGTGGTAATCACCTACCTCTCTTCATCTTTTGTTGCTCCTCACACTGACAGTTTTTATGTTCCACTCATAACCAGCAATTTCCCAATTCCCAGGAACTCTGCACAGTCAGTGCACACTGCTGTGTGCTGTGCCAGAGTCCATGTCACAGAAGCAGCAGGTGGCAATTGAAGTTCAAAGTGGAAACTGATGAATGAATCTCATTTAAGCAAGACTATGAGACTCCAGACTCCAGAATGTCTTTTGCTTCTGCTGTGTTTTTACATGCTTGCTGCTAAAATCTTTCCCTGATATTTGGCATGGTATGAGTGAATACTGGGAGACCCTACTACTTATAAGGTAATGGGTTTATCTCATGAAAACATCCCAATTTACTGGGCATTTTAACCTGTGCATTTTCAAGAAAATGATTCCTTCCTAAGCTCTACTGTCTAATTGATGATAATGTTAGTTTATACAGAGTTTTGATGAATAAAAAAAATACAAAGAAATGTTACACAGTTGGAGCCCATGAGTTCCCTATAGGGAGCTGCTTCAGATCACAGCTCAGGTTAATTATTAAGAAAAACAGTAAATCTGTAGATGGCTTTTGGTAAGATTGTCATTTTTAATCTGTTGTTGCTACCTATCCAAAAGCATGGGAGAGTTTTCCATTTTCTGGTTTCTTTTTCAACGACTTAAAGTTCTTGTCATACAGGTCTTTCATTTGTTTGGTTAGAGTTACCCCAAGATATTTGATGTTATTTGTGGCTATTGTAAAGGGTAATATTTCCCTTATTTCTTTTTCAGCCCATTTATCACTTATATACAGGAGGACTATTGAATTTTTGAGTTAATTTGTATTCTGCCATATTGCTGAAGATGTTTATCAAATGTAGGAGTTCCCAGGTAGAGTTTTGGGGGTCACTTATATTTACAATCATATCATCTGCAAATAGCAAAAGTTTGATTCTTCATTTCTAGTTTGTATCCCTGTGATCTTTCCTTGTTGTTACTGTTCTAGTTAGAACTTTGAGAACAGAATTGAATAGATAGAAGAGATAGATATAGATAGATAGATAGATAGAAGAGAGTGTGAGAGTTCTCCAAATTCTTTATGTAAGCACTTAGTGATATGAACTTTTCTCTTTGCACTGCTTTCATTGTGTCCCATTAGTATGGGTATGTTGCAGATTCATTTTCATTGAACTCTAGGAAATCTTTAATTTCTTTATTTCTTCCTTGACACAGGGGTGGTTCAGTTCAGAGGTGTTCAGTTTTCATGAGTTTGTAGGCTTTCTGTAGTTTGTGTTCTTGTTAAACTCTAACTTTTGGCAATTCTCATCAAAATCTCAATACAATTCTTGATATGCAACCCTCAAAAGGGCCTTGACCTACAGGTTGAAAACCACTGATTTAAACTTTCATATATAAATCATTTTTATTAGAAATTAATATTTCATATTCAGTTAACCTTTTTAGTTACTGATTTTTTTCCTTAATATTATGAGACATAGGTTTTTGATTATTAAAATTAGTCCTTGAAAAAGTAAGTCTCAAAAAAAATAAAAATTAAAGACTACAAAAAAATTAAGTCCTTTTTAAAATCACCAGTGGAGCATAAAGAAGTAGTAAAAAGCAATTTTTAAGTCTGCAATAACATAACAGCATGGTAATTTTGAGTGTTCTTTTTTTTTAAATCTGTTTATAATCTTACTTATCACAGTAGGAAGCCTGTTAACTCTAGGAAAAGGCCAGGTCTCATTTTTACATTTGAAACACTTAGAGGCCTCACCAGAATTTATCTTCTCATAAGTCAACAAATAAGGTGGCAGCAATCTGTTTACTATCTGGCTCCTGGCAGGCAACTTAAGTTTGTTCCTCGGGGTCTCCAGAGCAACAGTAACAGCATGCTGGATGCTAAAAAATTTCCTAGGACTTTCACTTTGCTTATGTTTTTGTTTTACAGTTTTTTTCTGTTTTCTGCCAATTGTCAGGATCTCAAATTCCATTTTCTAGAAACCATGTATTATTCCACTAAACAATGTGACCAAACTTAATTAATTTTAACGACTCTTAACTTCAAGATATGATTCAGTGAAGAGACATAATGTTTCTAAACACTTTCAGAATTCCCCATGTTCTTGGGTACTAATGGGTCGTGAATCAATGTGTTCCCTAGACTTACACACTCTTTGAATAAACATAAACTGTTTGCATTTTGAGTAGATGAGCATCCTTTAAGCTTCACATTAACACCCCTTTCCATGGTCAGTGAAGCCATGGATACCACAGGGACCTCCTGGAAAGGATGGTGACAGTAGACAAAGACTCTGGGATCACTTCCAGATCAAACAACTCTTAATTTTGCTACTGTTGCTTATGTCTTGTTTAACTAGACACCAGAGATAGCAAGGCAAGCAGAGTTTGATCAAACTGTATTTTTGATCACCTTATCTGAATTTTTCCTTTTGCACTCCCTGCCCCTGTGGATTTACTTTACACTGGATGACATTCCTCTTAGACTTTATTTCATTATTTAGGTTTCCCAAGAAAAATGAAGTGTCTAGTCTCAACATATTGAAGAAATAAAATGATCTTAAAATTTATAAGAAACTAATTTATCTGGACAACTATTTGAATTTAAGATAATCTAAATTATTTTCAATTATATAAACTAAATTATAGTCCATAAAGTAATTATTATTATTAGTTTATAATATGACAAGAGCTGTAGAATTAGAATAACTTGAAGAGATACCATGATGATAAAGCAAACAGTGTAAAACAAGACTCTGGGTCAACTGGTGTCAAGTAAGTAAATTCTTTTATTGTAAACTCTGTTAAACATTTCTGTAAAGATTTCTTTATCTTCTCCTTGTGTATTGGTGTCTGTGCAGATTCACGTGAATCACAAGGACAGACAGATCAGACACAGCAGACAAGCTATGACAGGACAGTAATCCCAGACTGTAGACAGAAGAAAGACACTGGCAAAGATGTAGAGAACTCAAATTTGGATTTACTCTTGGCCAGCCTAATCCTAGAGGAATTTGCCTTTTTTTTTTTTTTTTTTTTTTTTGAATAAAGTCTCTCTCTCTCTCTCTCTCTCTCTCTCTCTCTCTCTCTCTCTCTCTTTTTTTAATCCATGTATCCCCTTGTTCAAATTCCCTTCCCCCTTCCAACCCCTCCTGGTCACTTTCTCTTCTTCTCATCTCCTCCCCAGAAAGGGCAGGTGGTCCCAAGGTGGCTTAGTTCAGCATCCACTTCAGGCAAGTCCACTTTCCTCATCCCAACATCAAGACTGGGTCAAGTGTTCCTCTGGAGGGAATGGGTTCCAAGATGCCAGTCCAAGGTGCTTCAGATCCCAAGCTGTTCAGTGGTTGTGGTTTGTAGCTTGGACATACTTTGCTTTTTGTTTAAAGTCCACTAATGAGTGAGTACACCCCCTGCTTATCTTTCTGGGTTCGTGATACCTCGAATTTGCTATGTTTTAATCCTTTAATGTGACATTGATGCAATGAATTCAATTATTTAGTATTTAGACTGACCTCTTTTCAACTTTTGCTGTTTAGTTTCTTGTCTTTTTAAGTAAGTACTGTTTTAAATATGAAATAAATATAAAAGATGTACATACAGTTATGTATAAGTCATGCAGTTCACAAGCATGGGGAGAACAAGCAGAGTTCTGAAAGCAGGAATTCACCCAAGACTTGCCACTAGGTGGGTTTCTTCTGTAGGGCATTGGCCCTAGGATCTCTGAGCTGGGCCCAGAAGCAACAGGCTAAGAGGTCCATGCCCACATTCTCTGTATTCTTAAGATTCCAGAGGTGGATGTGAGTCCAGAGGACTTAGTGTTAAGACAGGGGATTTCCTTCTTTAGATGTCAGAAAGATGTTACAGGCCATTTCTTCTTTATGAACTATTCGGCTGGCTAATCAAGATCTAATGAGTAATTATATCCAGAACGTGCAGGCCAAGAAACCTGAGAGCTGTTCCTACTGTTGGTTCTGAGCTGGTTAGAGTTTTTGTCAGCTTGTGGTCGTCTGGGAAGGGGAAATCTCAATTTAGAAGATGCTAACACAAGACTATTCCATATGTACATCTGTGAGAGCATTTTCTTCATTATGATTGATGTGAGAGGGTTGAGCCCACTGTGAGATGTGGCTCTGTTCAGATGGTCCTGATTATATAAACAAGATGAGCAAGTCAGTTAGCAGTACTCCTTGATTTCCGCTTCACTTCCTGCTTCCAGGTTCCTGCCTTGAGTTTCTGTCCAGACTATGACCTGATGTGTGTGTGCATGCTTGCAAACATCACTGCATGCTTATGGAGGTCAGAGGACCAACTGGAGGAGTCAGTTCCCCCCTTCCACTGTTACAGTCCAGGGGTCTTGATCAGGATTGTTTTCTCTGCCAGATAAGAATTAAAAGACACAAAAAAAATCTCAAGCATGGCAGATTGAAGAGGAGGAATCTTGAACACCACAGACAGAGCAAACCGAACTGGCCATTGAAGAAAGGCATTTAACAGGGGTGAGGAAATAAATACATTTACACGGCGGACACAAGGAGGAAAGTCCTTTTCCAGCAGATCGGGGCACTTGGGAGGGAGGAACAAAAAACCCCACTCTTTTTAGAGGCTATTTAAAAAAAAAAACCCTCTGAAGGTTGTACTTTCTTCATTTAGGGTTTGTTAGTTGGAAGAGAGCTAGAACAGTTGACTGACCACAGAGGTTGTGTAGCAAGCCCTGATCATGCTTCCAAATTGTCCATCCATTCCATCAGCAGGGGATCTACTGGTGGGAGGAAGAAGACCCTATGGAGTTTATAAGATCTTGTTTTAAGCTTCTAGTCTGTGTACCAGGTCAGTAGGAAGAAGCTGGCCACATGGGAAGTTCACCACATTTATTAATTAGCCACAGGCCCATCTCTGTATCTGTCTGCCTATTCAGGGAATCTAACTCTTGGTCTCATACTTCTGTTAAGTCTGTGTATCCAGCTCTGGCCAAAGGCTCAGCATCAGGCTCTGCTGCCCAAAGAGCCGTATTAGTAGTAGTTCCTAGGCTCTTCCTCTCTGTTAGTAAAAACCTTAAAGTTAAATTAGTCTTTTTTTGAGGGCCAATTACCAAAGAGCCCAAGGTGGACTGAGAAGCTCTGGACAACGACAGAGCTTACGGGAAACGACAAACACTTGCGGAATGTTCTGATCATGAGATGTATATAGCAAACCAGCCGGGATCTACCACTTCCAGACTGTAGGGGGAGCCAACCAGCAGATGGACTCTTCCATCCCCAAACTCCCCACATTTCTGTCCTATAAAACCTCAAGACCTCCTGCTCAACGTTACTAGAGCTTAATGGCTGCTAGTGGAGACTTGAAACCTCTGGGTTTTGGTTTGTCATGTATACTCAGTTTGGATCTCACCCCCATCTGCCTTCTTCTCTCCCTCTTTCTCTCTCATGTGGCCACCAGAGACTCTCCGCACACCAAGCTACAGTCCAAGTTCAGTTCAACTGAAGGCACCCTAGACTGGCTCCCTAGTTCTGACCCAGGAGGTCCTCTAGCTTTGCCTGCCAAGTCACTGGAATTGAGGACAGCAGTGCCAGTCACTTTCTGGTTGTAGGTGATATTTTTAGTAGAATTTAGCCTCACCCTTACCTTGCTTAAAATGTGGTCCAGTATCTTGCGCATGTTTGCCTGAGAACAAACCTCAAGGCATTAGTATGCCTGTTGACTGAGGTCAGGACTCAATACAATTGAATAAAACTTTTTGATTTTTAAAGTCTCACTGACTCAGACCTTCACAAGACAGAATGGCAATAATAATAATAATAATAATAATAATAATAATAATGACAGCCATATCTTTGAATCTCTTTTCTATTTTTACTCCTGCCCTATGCTTCACTCCTCAGTTTTGGCACACCAGGTTTTACCACTCAGAGTTCTAAACCTAATTCCCCAAACTCTCTTTGGAACCCTAACCTGGCCAATAAGGCTCCTCCCTATCAAAAGCAGAGCATATTAAGTTATGATAGCAAAGTTTCTAATGTTGTTTAAGCATCCTGGCTCTGGGTAGGGTTTGGTTTTCCTACTTCAGCATCTTGCATATTTATTCTCCAAACCTGTCCTAGACCAGGGCAACCTCTAACTTTGTGAACGGGATAAGGAAATCAAAGCTGCCCAACTCTCCCCTCTTCTTGGGCCTGGGCTGCTGCCATTCCTTAGGAAGCTACTCTTCTGCAACCCTGAGAGAAGCACTATGCTGTGATCCTACTTATTCCAGCACTTACTTACAGACTTAGCTTCCTTGAGTTGAGACCATGAAATTCCTCCCTGTTTCTTTAATTTTGTATTTTGGATCTACTTATCTAGGCATAGGTACCTTCTCCTCCTATATCCATACTAACCTATGTTGCTGAAGTGTCCTTTTTAAAGAAAAGGGTGTAGCAATCCATCTCATCTGTAAGTAGGTGGATTCCACGGGAACTTGGGATGCCCTGATTTGGGATGGACTCACCTTATAATGAATGGGGCTTGAGCAGAAAACAACCATGTGGTTTAATGTTGACTTGGCTGAGGAACCCCATTAAGGTCAAATAACCATGTGACTTGACCACCATCTTGGCTAATATTACCACAGAGTACAAGCCAAAATCACAGCCATAAAACTTTAGGGTCCCATGGAGTCCTTCTTGGGATCACTGCATCTCTCTTATATTAGACTAAAGAGGTAAGGAGCATCAAACCTGTAAGATATTTATTATGTAATATATTATTATAAGGCAACATTCAATTCTCAAGTTTCTATAAACCTTCTTGCTTAAATAGGAAGCTATCCTTAACAAGGTTGTAACAGTCAGGGATATCTGTCATGCTCATTTTCCTATTGTACTTTAAAAGATATGCTTAACAGAAAGGACCCCTAGAGATAGATTACACAGTGCTTATGAACTTCACATTCTTAAAATTCTGATGAAAAGGATCAATGACTGTGGAGAGACATTGGATAGTAGAAAAAAACTGTGGAAATAAATTGGCCTGTATTTTTTAAGGATGTGTTGACCTCAGAATAGAAACCAGGATATGTGTTAGATTGGGAGAGAGGTTTTGCTTTTGTTTCCACAGAGGAGGAATGCTGTGGCTGCCATCAAGGTTGATGAAGATTAGATTTAAACCAGAGGGACCTCCTGAATAAGGGAAAGCTACAATCTATCAAACGGCTTGGCTATTCAGTCTAAACTAACTTACAAAGACTAATAAATGCCTTTAATTTGATCAGGTATAAAAACGGGGGCTTCCCAAATTAAGGGTTGGAGCAGAGTTTTGTTCTTGTCTTTCCAGAGTAAAAGCTTCTGACTAAGTAATCAGGCAACCACTGGACAAGAGAGAAATATGAAGAAGAAAGACAAATCATCAGGAAAAAATATTCCAAGAATAAACTGGCCTAAATTTTATACATCTTCCCAAATGCTTGTTTATGTTGCTCTCTTCAAACATAAAATTCAAATAGTCTTTTTTTTTGTGGTCTCAATTCAATTCAAAACTAAAGCTGTCTTTGGAGTTGGAGCATGAATCTCTTCTTTTTAAACCTCATGCTTGCTTGTTAAAGGAAATTCCAAAATCTCTATCTCATGTCAAAGGAGTCACCTGATATGGGCCAGAGGAAAAACAAAAATAAGGGATTATTCTATTGCCATTAATCTCATAATTCTTTGGTTTTATTTTGACTCTTTAAAACTTTTCTTAAAGTACAAATATTATCTCAAAAATCTATAAGATCATGATTTATATCTAAATTTAGTGTCATGATTCTAGTAGCCATTTTACAAAAAAAGTGAAATAAAGTTCAGTTTTGCATACCTGGCATGGGGCCTGCCCAGTTTTGGAAGAATAGACAAAGCATTAGCCAAGAACACATCTTGTGGTCAAACCACAAAATGTTCCAATCTAGAGACAGCTAATCAAAAACCTGTCACCCCAGATAGGGTCCAAGAATACTCTGGTGTAGAAAGTCCCTGAACATGAGCCAATCAGTAGCACATTTGTACCATGTCCCCAAGCAACCAACTTTGTTGTAGTTTTTGCCTTTAAAACCCATGTAACCTAGGATGAGCCACTCCTCCTTGCTCTGTTGTGACAGAAGCATGGAGTAAGCTTCCTTCCTGGTCTGTGGCATGCTGACAATAAACCTTGGTGTTGCATTTCAGACATCTCTGTCTTTGGTGGTCTGTCTGGGGGGTTGAACTTTGGGCAGAACATACCCAGTCCTGTCAAATACCCACAGCCTTTTAAGACACAATGCAAATCCCCTTTCTTCTGAATGGGAGCCCCTACCTGTTAATGTACAGGTTTATAAGGGGCCTGGACACCAGCCTGGCCTCAGCTAGTACAAACTGGTGATAACTAGTGCCTTAAAATATGTGCTTCTAAGTACTTCTGAATAAGCCAAATTGGGTCTGAGCCTGAGGCCTTGATGAGGGTGGAGTCCAGATACAACATTCCTAGACCAGTGAGAGACCACTGCCCACAGCTGCAGATACCATCAAATCAAAGCCTTTTCCCCTGGCTGTGGGGAGAGTCTGGGAAAAGAGCATTTAAGGTTTTCCCCTCCATAATAAAATTGAACTTGCTTGTTTCAACTTGTTCCTGGAGGCTGTGTCATTGCTTCTGCACCATCTCCCCACCCCCACCCCAGGGGAAAAAGCAGGACCCTGAACACAGAGGCAACCCTGACTCCTGACTCCAAACCAGGGTCACCCCAACACCTACATACAGACACCAACTCCTCTCACTGGCTCCTGTCTTTGTCCCCGAATTCTACTCTCCACTTTCCTGGGCAACCTCTCAGTTTTACTCTGTGACCAAATCATCATTCTCAGCACTCTAGTGATTATTTTAGGGGTTTCCCCATAAGAGCACTATGCCAATAGCATGATACACTGCAGTTGACCAAGTTAAAACTCTCCTCTTGCTATATGAAATCAATCCAACCTATGTCCCCTTAGATCTTGGGGACAGAGGCTAGCCTCTTCCTCCATCAACACCCATCTTCAGGAAGTAACCAATAAGAGAACACACCATTTCCCTTCTTTTTATTTGTCTTCAGGCTCTGTAATGGATGGTTAATTACCTAAAGACCTCAAGTGGACTGAGAGGCTCTGGACAGGAAATCTGACTTGACCAACAAACTTGTAAAATTTCTATCCAGGAGATCCCCCATGGCAAAGCAGCTGGGATCAGCCACTTCCCCACTGTGGGCGAGCTGACCTGCAGATGGACTCTTTCAGCCCACATGTCTCCAGTTTCCATCCTATAAAACCCCAATACCACCACACCACATCTGCATTGTCTCCATTCCATAGAGAGACTGTGGCTTTTTATCCATTCTGATTAAAGAACAATTCTGCTTCTGGAGATGACTGTGTGCTTTTATTTCCATACCATCTCCATCAAAACTAATTGTACTGGCTGGTTCTGTGTGTCATTTTGACACAGCTCGTGCCATAAGAGAGGAAGGAGCCTCTGCTAAGGAAATGCTATCATGAGATCCAGCTGTAAGGCATTTTCTTATTTAGTGATCAGTGAAGGAGGGCCCAGCCCATGATGGGTGGGGACATCCCTGGGCTTCAGGTCCTCAGTTCTATAAGAAAGCTGGTTGGGCAAGCCATGGGAAGCAAGCCAGTAAGCAGCTCTGCTCCGTGGCTTCTGCATCAGCTCCTGCCTCCAGAATTCTGCCCTGTTTGAGTTCCTGTCCTGACTTCCTTCTGTGATGAACAGCAATGCTGAAATGTAAGCCTAATAAACCCTCTCCTCTCCAACTTGCTTTTTGGTTATGGTGTTTCATCAAAGCAGTAGAAACCGTAAGACACCAATCTAATATCCTCTAGTTTTTAGATGTCTTTCAGCCTCCCACTAATCTTTAGGAATATTATTTGGGCATACAAGTACAGTCTTTCTGCCTTAGAGACAGGTTCTAGGTTAGTATTTTTAAGGATATAATCTATAAAATATTCATGAAAGCTTCTGGGTAATTTCTTGTTCCTGATTCTGTCTTGAGAAACATCCTGCAGCAGAAAGGGGCACAGAAAGTGGGGCATAGGCATCAGGTCAGGGAGTAGGCAGGCTGATTCTACTTAGGGTTGGGAGAAGAGGCTGCCTTCTTTCCAAAAGTGTGTAGTAGAGATCCTGGATATGGAGAGTCTGCAAAAGCCAGTGCCTACATGTGGGTTTTTCATTCCAGCATTGTAGAGGAACAAATAACATAAATGTTCTGGAAACACAGATGACAGGAACATAAGGTGTGCTGCAATGCTTTCCTGTATTGCCTTAGTATCAGCATAAAGTCATTTTTCAATCTGGGAAAGGTCAGAGAGGGAGAAGGGAATGTGAGCATGACGGATATCCCTGACTATTATAACCTTGCTAAGGATAGTGTTCTATTTTAAACAGGAAGGTCTATACAAACCTGAGAATTGAATGTTGTTCTTAAAATAATATATTTTATTAGCTGTTTGAGAATTTTATACACTATATTTTGATCATATTCATACTCTTTCCTGTTCCCAGCTGCTCAAGATGTAGCCCTCTATTGTCCCTTTCCCTCCCTTTAGTTACAATTTTTTTTTTTTTTTTTTGGAAGAGACTGTGTTGTAAGAAGTGAGTTTTTTTTAAAATTGCTTTTTATTGTTCTCTCATACATTATATTCCAACTGCAGTTTCTTCTTCCTCCACTTCTCCCAGTCACCTCCCCCCCACCTTCCCTCTTTCCCAAATTTACTTTACTTCCATACTTCTTCAGAAAATAGCAGGCCTCCCAGGGATTTCAATTGATCATGGCAAAGCAAGTTACAATAAGACTAAGCACTTACCCTTATATCAAGGCTGGAGGAGGAGATCCAGGAAAAAGAAAAGGGTCCCAAGAGCAGACAAAAGAGTCAGAGATAGCATCTACTCCCATTGTTAGAGATAGCATCTAATCCCATTGTTAGAGATAGCATCTACTCCCATTGTTAGAGATAGCATCTACTCCCATTGTTAGAGATAGCATCTACTCCCATTGTTAGAGATAGCATCTACTCCCATTGTTAGAGATAGCATCTACTCCCATTGTTAGAGATAGCATCTACTCCCATTGTTAGAGATAGCATCTACTCCCATTGTTAGAGATAGCATCTACTCCATCATTAGAAGTTCTACAAGATGACCAAGCTACACACCTGTAACATGTATGCAGAGGACCTGGTACTGACCCCCACAGGCTCCCTGACTGTCAGTTAAGCCTCTGAGAACCCCGATGAACCCTACTTAGTTGATACTATAGGCCTTCCTTACCTATTCTTCTCATCCCCTCTGGCTCCTGTAATCCCTGCTTCCCCTCCTTTTCAGAGTTCTCTAGTGTTTGGCTGTGGGTATCTGTATCTGCTCCTATGCATTGCTAGATGACATCTCTGTGGTGACAATTGGGTCAGGCACCTATCTGAGTATAGCAGAATATTATTAAAAGTCATTTCATTTCTTTTTTTTTTTTTTGCCAGTTGTGTTTGGTTCTATCCTAGGTCTCTGGGCCATCTGGAATCAGTTGGTGGGCCTGGAGGATCAGGGCAGAGGGTATATACATGAAATTATTCTTTGTGTGTGTCTGTTAGAGTAGGGTCAAAGTTCAAACTGTTTTCCTTTCCACAGGGTTCCATCTGTTCTGCTACCATTGTACCTACTTAAGGTTCATGTATAGGTTTGCCAGTAAGCTTATAGGGTGTCTGCTGTGGTACTATGTTCTGGCATGTTGTTAATATTTGTCCCGCCTACTGGTTTAATAAAAAACTGATTGACCAGAAGGCAGACAGGAAGTGTGGGTGGAGATACCAGACTGAGAAAACTCTGAAAACAGGAAGAGCAGAGCAGAGATGCCAGAGAGACTTTAGAGAGATGCCAGCAGTCACAGAGGAAAGAAGACATCCCTGCTGCTTTGAGAAAAGGTACCAAGCCACATGGCTAAACAGGTTAATGGAAATAGATTGAGTTAAGATGAAAGAGCTAGCTAGTAATATGTCTGAGCCATAGGTCAATCAGCATGAAATTAATATAAGCCTTTGTGTGATTATTTGAGGCTAAGTGGCAGTGGGGCTGCGAGTGGGTCTGGACCTCTGGGCCAGAAACTTCATACTACAGGCATCTACAAACACATTTAAAGAGGTAGACCAGTTCATCACAGAATCTGTTTATGGGAATCCCACAGAAGAGAGGTTGCAAAGACTGAACTAGGTGGTGGAAATAAAATAATTAAAATGAAGAAGTGGCTAACTGGGTATCCGGATTTGATTTCATTTGGCACACTGTACAATTTTTACATGTTTCTTCCTTCCTTCCTTCCTTCCCTCCTTCCCTCTCTTTTGTTGTTGTTCAGATCAAGGTTGTCTAATTCTTTGCCTCTTGATACACACAGACATTCGTCTTATGACTTTCAAAACCATGTATGGCTTATGTGGGTTTAGTGTTACTAATAGGATTGGTGCTGCTTATACCAATCCTATTAGTACATGCATTAACTAACTGCTAGATCAGCCAGGCAGAGGTGATTTTCATTTGCAAATAAGAGTCTGATGATTTATCCAGGAGGAAAACATCTTTTATTCCATTGTCTGTTTAGTGAATTCCCCTGGCAAAGCACAAGGTCATGACATGTATGTGTATTTGTAGTTTTGAAACCCAGCCCCTACTATGTGACTTGGGTTTTCACTTAACTTCTTGATATCAAGTACCATCTCTGTTAAATGAAAGTGAGGAAGTGTCTTAGGGATTAAGAAAAGTGTATGTGAAAATATTTTGGGGGCTGGAGAGATGGCTCAGTGGTTAAGAGCACCATCTGCTCTTCCAGAGGACCTGGGTTCGATTCCCAGCACCCACATGGCAGCTAACAACTGTCTGTAGTTCCAGTTCCAGGCAAACACCAAGGCAAATAAATAAATAAAAGTGTGTTAAAAAAAAAAAGAAAAAGAAAATATTTTGAAGTATTTACTTCTCTAGTTCATGATTTGTGTATAATAACTCAGACGTGAATATAGTTCAAAGTTTAGAGCAACGTTGTTCTCTGTCATTAATTACTGTGTATCAACACAACTTTCTCCCATTTTTAAAATGGTTCATAACACCATATTTAAGGTTTTATACAGAGTAGGATAAAGTATGTAATCAAACTTGATTCATGACACATGTTCTGTTTTAGGCACTATAACCAATTAAAATAATCTGTTATTATTTTAATAATAAATTCTTGTTGATTTGAACTTCCAGTGACAGTCTCTAGTTAAGGTAGCTCTTTGTTTTCACTTGTGTCTGTACCTTACTATTTCTTAGCAATGGAAATAGTGTCCATTTTTGGCCTTGTGTTTCCTGGAGGCACCATTCAGACACACATTATGAGTTGCACTTGCTGGAGTGGTAGATTTGGTGGCCCTTTTGTGTCTCAATATATTTCAGATATGTCAGTCCAATTTACAGTTGTGTTTTAGTGCTTGACACCAACTCAGGGATGGTTTCTTATTTAAGGTAAGTATTTTATTAGTATATACGTGGAAATTTATTTTAAAAAGATACTCCTCCAAAAGATCCACTTAGCATACCAAAGCCTTGCTCCTAATTAATCAGACTCATTAAATACATTAATAATGACAGTTGATTTCTGTTACCAAAGTGTATGGTAATTTTAGAGTTGGATGATTTATTTTTATTTCAAGAAAAGCATATTTTTTAAAACATTGTCAGCTGCAATGACAGCAAGGAAAACTTCTCCGTGCAGTTTGTGGTTTCTGTCCAGATTTTTAAATTTTGTTTCTTTAAGTCATGTCTTTCTAGTCCTAGCACATTTCTACAGCTGCCCATTCATCAGAGCTAACCACAGAAGTCTGTGACTCTGGATGTTTATAGCTGAAGGCTTTTATCCCAGGTTACAGTTTTCTTTGTTGTGTGGTTAGGGCTGGAACCCACTTCAAGCTGTCTGGACAAATGCTCTATGACTGAGCTACATTCCAACCCTGGAAATCAATAAGTCAACCTGTTATATTCTCTTCTTAGTAAAATGTGATTTGTTAGAGAGGCACTTACAATGACCCAGAAGAGTGCTGTGCTCATCTGTCCTCATGCTAGTGAGTAATAAAGGCAGCTAGAACAATGCTTAATTCACATTCAAGAAAAGCTTCACATTCACCTTGCAAAATTAAATCTGCAAAAGGGATTTCTTTAGTAACAGATAAAATTATTTATAATCACTTTATTTCTTTTTAAAATACATATGAAACAGTAAAATTATATTTCAAGTGCTTTTCCATGTCTTTTACAAAAGTAATTATGAACTATCCTTCATAACAGTTTTGAGGTTTCTTTGTAACATATTCATCTGATCCTGACAGATATGTTCATACACTCTAAAGAAGACATAGTAAAAATACCAAAATACAATGTATAACATCTTTCAGAGGGTTTACAGAAACATCAGCTCTAAGTAATATGATTATAAGATGTCAAGGTTCACAACTGACTGGTCACCATATACAAAAATTAGAGACACAAATTTCAAGACTTAAATTGCTATTCTAAAATGTAGAAGTCAAAGATACCGACTTAAACAATGGCTAATTATTAAATAGTAAACTTCACTTGAAAAGTACATTAGGAACAATGACTTAAAGGTCTTGGGAAAAGATGAACTATGATGGATTCAATTTGCCTGAGGGTCTGTGGGAAGAAGAACACACATTAGCAGTTCCTATCAGTATAAAAGGCTACTATCAACTTGTAAGGGAGTCAGAGGAAACACCACGTTTATGATGGGAGCCAGCTCTTTTCTAGTTGACTTATCTTAGTTCTGAATTCAGAGGTCCCTGGTTTCCCCATATGTGACTGTTAACCCAATTGGGTTAATAACAGCTAGTGTTGATGACCTGCATGTTGAACTCTTTGTTCAAGGAACAAGCTAGAAATACAAATATTTTACATATTGGAATTTAACCTGCTTCTCCTTTATGCAGTGAAGGCTTCACATTGCTACTACTACATCCTTTAATTGCAAAGCTTAAAGAACTTTACAAGAAAAACAGCAAATCTTAATGAAACCTATGAGATAATTTACATAAGTATTTATAAAGAATGCTTATTTTGTTGTTTTACATAATCTTGAGGATTGCAGTTATTTGGGGTGTGTGTGTAAAGTTTTCAGCAAATCATGAAAAGATATAATTCCCTGTCTTAATGTTCAGATGAGGCATACAAGAAGCAATATGAAAAGTCTCAATAAATCTAACCATCTCATGCATTAACTTTACAACATCAAAACATATTCTTAGTGAGTTTTGACTCATATCTGTAGATTGTATCAATATTCCATAAATTATTTTCAGAAAACAAAATTCTCATGATATAGAATAATTAAAACTCAACCCCACATTCAGTAAGTTGGGCATTCTGTGCACAGTAGGTGCAACTCAACAGAATGTCAGAAGAAAATAGATTACTTTTACCCTCTGTGATAAAAATCAGACAGTTTC
This sequence comes from Sigmodon hispidus, assembly GCA_004025045.1. Classification (NCBI taxonomy): domain Eukaryota; kingdom Metazoa; phylum Chordata; class Mammalia; order Rodentia; family Cricetidae; genus Sigmodon; species Sigmodon hispidus. The sequence continues at coordinate 29,206 of PVIH01004211.1, forward strand.
ACTATTGGGAAAGGGTCTCATGGTCAACATCAAAAATTATTGTAGACTTGAGATGAAAGCATTTCTTTATAAATATATCAAGAGCAATTCATATTTCTTGTCACAATAGAGATAAAAATAGGATTTATATAAATAATTCCCCCTGGAAGGAGTGTATTTAATCATCTCGGACATACAAAATACTATCATTAATCTTAAACATCTTTTACTTATTTTTTCAGTCACTATTTTTTTCGTATTCAAATGTTTTCATTATGTAAACCATTAAGGCGACCTTGGCCCTTAGCCGAATGATTTTCGCTCTCTCTTTAGTACAGCACTATCATGCTACCAAATTAAACTTCTTCTAGTTTTATAATAGACATGATGAAAGGAAAAATAAGGATTTAAATGTATTTTTTAAAAATGCATTTTGATCAAGTGAGAATGCTTTTTGATCAAATATGCAATGCCACTGTTCAATAACATATCTTTTTTAATTAACTGTTAATGGTAGCTAAGTAGTTACTTTAATCTTAACTGACAGATTATTAGATAAATATTGATCTTTTAATGAAAGAAAATTCTTAGTGAATATAATACCTAGAAGATAATATTTTGAAAATAGCATTTTATTTAATTAACTCTTTTCCCCATGTAAAAAATTAAACTCATTTTTCTCCTAAATATTAGATTTTTACAGCAGGTTCAGATAAATCATATCCTGAGCCATATCTCTGAGTAATGATTAAATGCTGAGTCATGGAGTTTTGAAACATTATTTGAGAATGTATTGCCCACTAAGACTTAAAATACAAAGAGTTTCTTTTTTCAATATCTCAAAATCTCTGTTTCCTATGCTTTAATATCTTTTTCACTAACTATATGGTTTCTTTAAATTATCTTATTTTCAGGTTTTAAAAGGTATATTTGTTGACAGCAGTACACTTTTAGTCTAAAAACTACAAGCATTGAGACCAACTGTAAATGTTATAAGACCAAGTTTGACACATTTTCTTTACATTTAACAAAGAGGCCAAATGGTTTCTCAAGGCCATACCAACCCAATTTTCTAACTATCTGCAATTAAACTGGTTGGTAATATCACAGCTATTATGACAAAAATCAGGCAAATTCTGCTCAGGCATAATATCAAGTGGTCTTTTTGAAGAGGTAGAAGGAAATTAATTTCTGTTCAGTGTTATGATTTTATGTTCTCTTTTTGTAGTAATCCCTAGCTACTTGGAAATCTCACTCTGGAATAAATGATATTTTATAGATAGTAGAGTTGGCCTGGGAGTGGACTTTTGACTTCTTTAACTTTAAAAGTAACTATTGAATGAAAGCTTCAAGAAACTGAGTTTGTTATTGAGCCTGGAAACTTTTAAAAGAATAAACACTCGAGGAGAACAAGCACAGCTGTGAATATTGGTTAAGCATCACAATCAAATAGCTCCAAAACATCTGCTCTAATATAAACCCTGAGTCAGTACTGATGGTTTGTGAGCTCTCTCAGTTACTAGCATGCGCTCACACCACAAAGCTTCCTAAAGGTACATGGTTGGCTCTGCTTCCTCCCACTATGTCTCTGACACTGATCCTAACATTTGTTACTGAACTGAGTGTGTATGGATATGATGAGTTTATATGAGAACCATCAACAACACAGGGTGGCCCGAGAAATAAAGCAATAATTGTTAAGAAAAGTGCATTAGGAAGTCATCATGCTTGGACTTTTGGACTAAAATCAAATGTAGGACACCAATGAGAAGCAAATCAAAACCCCAAACGAATCAGCTGCTGGTTTTGTGAAAAGATTGTGCACTAGACACATACTGGTGTCTTTCATATTCAGTGTACTTAGCAACCATGCTGTCATGCCCACAAAGCAACACTGAATCTTTTTTCCTAGACACATGTATTGATAAATCCCTGAATATATCCCTGAAATCAGGAGTTTATTGTATACCTAAATTACAGCTTCATGCTGTGTTGACCTGCATTAGTATGGCCATCCCACAAGTTAGTGGAGGGCATCTAGAACACTGAACCATATTTTAAATACCAAGAAACTAATAGTATCTCACAAGCAGAGAGAAGTTTCTGTGTGTGGACGGGTGAAATGGGGTGTGTGTGTGTGTGTGTGTGTGTGTGTGTGTGTGTGTGTGTGTGTATGACGGGGAGTAAGATGCATAAGGATTGTATTTTTTCAGCATGAACTGTTATTCTAACATATTTGTGTATTACTCTAAGAGAAAACTCTCACACATTAGCTGAAAGGTGGGAATTTTCTCTCTTTAATCTTTCTTAGGTTTAAAAAATGCTTTGATGTATTTCTCATAAGAAATAAATGAGTTAATTCTCATGTAATTTGGGGTTTTAAAATTTTTTTCCAACCTAATTTTCATCTACTCACTCTTCTGGTTATTTGACAGTTCCCTTTCTTCATCAGAAGGGTTAGCCTGTTCTCTTTAGGAAATTAGCTGTAATTTTGTAAGGAGTAAGTCCGTAAGATATCATTTTGAGTGAAAGTGCATACTTAATGACTTAAAAAATGTCACAGCTATATCTACTGATAAAACATGTCCCTAAATGTTACCACACTAAGATTATAAGGTTTTTCTTTCCTCTTAACAGCTTGCATTTTATATTGAAACAAAGACATCAATATTGGCTGTCATTTGAGTCACTATGATTATAATGAGTAGGGCTTACTGTTTGTTTGTTTATTTGGCTTGACATGATAGTCAAGTGTTTTCAGACAGATTTCTCTTATTTTTAAAGACAAAAAGTTTAGTAGTATGTTTTCATTAGCTTGACATAGTCATTTTTGAAAAGTTTTAAGCAGAACCAAGTTTACACTGAAAATATTAATTTGAGATGTACTTAGATCCTAGTTAACAGTAATTGAATCTTTATGAGAGAAACTTTTAAAATATATTTCCTAGTATTTGAAGTAAGGGATTTTATAGATGAAAAAATCATTATTTGTCTAAAACTTTCTTATCCTAATGAACTTTTAAAATTCCATATATAAATTTATTCTCTTTAAAAAATCTTCTTGTGGAATAAACTTTAAATATGCACACTTAAATAAAGTTAGAGTAATTCCATATATATTCCTTCCAATGGCGGGGGGGGTCTGAAAATGAGACAATAAAAAGCTGACCTGATTTCGAAGAAAGTTCTCTCTTGTCAAAAAAAAAAAAAAAAGCATTTGCATAGTTTTTACCTCTAATGGTCTGACCATTAATCCTTTGGGAGGTCAATGCCTTTTATTAAAGGGCTGCATGTCTGGTCCTTTGGAATGCATTTGTTTTTATTAAGTGTGAAAATTGTACTGTATTTTGGTGAGCAACTAGCCCTGCTTTCCTTGAGACTCTCTAGCTCTAGTGATGAGCTTCTGGGTGGGTAAAGTCATCACCTGTCTGTCTAAAGGACAATGGCTGAGACCTTTGGTTTCTGTTAAGTGTGAGCCACCAAAACCATAGGAGTCACATGACAGCTCCAAGTCACAGAACAGATACACCACAGTACTGGGGAATCTCGCAAATCCATGTTGTGGCTGTAGTTACTATGGATACCAATGCTACACTTGAGGTGAAGACTACTACAAGTTTTAAAACTACCGGTTAAGCATTACAGCAGGTTTCTGAACTGATGCTGACAGTAAGACAGTGTAAGCTGGTGGCCTTGTTTACCAGCTACTCAACATCACTTTGTACATTTATATTCAAAATGACTTTTCATTTTGCAGCTTTACTGAGTGTCCCCAAAAATAAGCTCCAGGGACAGACCTCAATGACAAAAAATGCTGATTATGAAGGAAAAACTATTACCAGATGAATGACGTTAATTAGAATTTGAAGGAGCTGATTCCTGTGGAATTAATTTAAATATATACACTCATTTAAGTTTACATAAAACTGTGTGTACAGTTGGAAATGACACATTTTACTATTTCATACAACATAGGCATAAACTATATTTAATTTTACACATGTGTGGATTCTCTTATCAAAAAACCATTTCTTTGCTTAAGCAAAGAATCAAAACATTAAAACACTGTGCTAATAGATGACATGAGATATAAAACACCTTATGTAACTAAAGACTGTTAGTACTCAGGTAAAATGTATTAATATGCTCAAAGTTAAAAACAAAAACCAAGAGGTAAAACAAAAAAATTATATATCAAATTATTCATTATCATGGGGTATATTTTGAATGAAGTCAAATGTTCTGTGTTTCTGTGTGTGTCTGATACGATGAGCACATGATTCTAGGTCTTTCTGTAATATGGTCTTATTTGGAGGCTTTATGGTGTGGATGGTGGCCTTGGAGAAGAACAGGATCCTTGACTATCAAAGCTGGTTGCCCGGCCAGGTAACTGAAAGACAGGAATTTCATAGTATCTGATCCAATGAAGAAAAAGCATATAATGACAGTTGTATCTTTCTGTTAATAGTGAGTATTCAAACACAATTTGTAAATCTCCAAAGAGAAGATTTATGTAACCTCCACATGCTTCAGAACTTACCTTTCAAGGCAGAGAGAAAAAACACAAATATTTCCTGTAATACATAGTGCTTGGAACATAAAAGGTACAAAGAATAATGTCCCATGACAATTTTTATGGCTTTAGAAGAGTCCCACACTTTATGAGAAATGTTTAGAGTTTGTATGTGTGTGTGTGTGTGTGTGTGTGTGTGTGTGTGATATTACTTACCATAGTGCAGGGTAAGAGCAACAAGATGTTTTAGACATAAGAGATTTATGATAGTTTGAATGAGTAATGGCTCCATAGACTCATATTTGAGGACTGTTTGGGAGATTTATGGAACCTTTGGAAGGTATGGCCTTGTTGGGGGCTTTGAAGGTTTACAGCTTTGGTGCCCCTCTTCAAGTTTGTTGTGTTTCCTTTATGTGGATAAAAATGTGCTGAAATATGTTCTGGTATGTTGCAAATATTTATCCCTCCTACTGGTTTTAATAAAATGCTGATTGACCAGAAGATAGACAGGAAGTATGGGTGGGGCTATCAGACTAAGAAAACTCTGGGAACAGGAAGAGCAGAGCAGAGATGCCAGCAGACCCAGAGGTAAGGAGACCAAGACACTGCTCTGAGAAAAGATACCAAGCCACATGACTAAGCAAGAAAAGAATCATGGGTTAGTTTAAGAGTTAATAGGAGTTAATAGTTAGCAAGTTATATGCCTGAGTCATAGGCCAATCAGCATGAAATTAATGTAAGCTTCTGTGTGTTTCTTTGGGACTTTGGGACTGCTCGTCCAGACCTCAGGGCTATACAGTGCTAAGCAGCTGCAGGCAGATCCGGATCATGGAGTTAAGTCTGGGCCAGAAACTTCATAATTCCAATGTCCTCTCCCTGCTTTCTGCCCTGGCCTCCTGCATCCATGCTTCTCACCATATGGACATTCCCCTGGAACCGTAAGCCAAGACGAAATCCTATCTTTTGGTCTTGGTGTTTTATTACAGCAAAAATTTGTAACTAATTCAAGGCTGTATTCTGTTTACTTTGAAGCAGGAAGGGATTTTCATCTGGGGAATTCATAAATGGAAAAGGCTATCTTATCAGGTGGGAACCCCAAGGGACAAGAGTAACTCTCATGTTCCTTACATATCTGTATTTTGAGAGTTTAATGAAGTATGATTAATGAAGTTGAAGTAAGTAGATTTTTCTAAATGAGACTTTCACTTCTGCTTACCAACTTACTCAGCTTTTAAATAATGATTACTTTCTCCTTTATTCCTTCTTTAACAAGAAAAATATAATTTTACGTTTAATTTTTTCTTGTAATGCTAAATTCAGGCTGTGGTTCATATAGTCTGTTCACTGAATAGAGACATAAGGGATGAGAAAAAGATATTTGTAGAAGAAAATACATTCATCTTTTAATACCAGTTGTCTTTGATCCAGTTACTAGAAAATTATCTGTGATCTAATGCCATATTATGTATATATCTGATGGGAATTGGAAGGACTGAAAAAGAGTCTTTTATTCTTACTCTTGATACAAACATGTGCCTATGGTTCTTCATCAAACAGTTTTGTGTGTGTGTGTGTGTGTGTGTGTGTGTGTGTGTGTGTGTGTGTTTAAATCTTGCTCATATGCTCTTATTTCTTCTTGTACCACCTCATTAGCATAGAAGCTTCTCCAAGATCAGAGAAACAAGTACCAGAGTCCACATCTCCATTCAGTGTGGCTCCCTGTATAGCAAAGCTTTTTTCCCCCTTTCTATGTTTCTGATCTCAGGCTCCCTTTTCAAACTAAAAAATAAGACTCAGAGAAAAGAACAGAATTATGTAATAAGCCACGAGGTGTATTTTAAACAATACTTACCACTGAGACCAAATAAAATGTACTTTAGTAAGTGTTGAGATATTCAGCAAATACACTTGTCTCTACTTCTAAAAGATTTCAGGGGAATACTCTGTGTGATTGTGTGTGCATGCATGTGTTTTTGTGTATTTATGTGTATGTTTGTGCATTTATTTGTGTATCTGTATATCTGTGCCTGTGTGTATGTCTGTATATATGTGTTTATGTATGTATGTATGTGCCTGTATATTGTGTGTGTCTGTGAAGGTGTGTCGGTGCATATCTACATCTGTGTGCACATTTGTTTGTAGGTGTTTATCTGTGCCTATATGTGTGTATGTCTGTATATTTATGTATATATGTGTGTGTGCATTCTTCTGTGTGCGTGTCTATGTGTGTGTCTGTATATGTGTATATGTATGTCTATATATGTGTGTGATGGTTTGAATGAAAATGGGCTCCATAGATTAATATATTTGAATGTTTCCAAGTGGATAGACTGTTTAGAAAGGATTAGGAGGTACTGCCTTGTTGGAGGAGGTGTATCACAATTCTGAGGTTTTAAAAGCCTACACCAGGTTACCCCAGTCTCTCTTTGCTGTGTGCTTCTGAATCAGAAGTTCTCAGCCACTGCTCCAGTACCTTGCCTATCTGTAGACGTGTCTTTATGCTTCCCACAGTGATAATCATGAACTAATCCTCTGAACCTGCGCAAAGGACCCAATTAATGCTTGCATTTGTAAGTTGCCTTGTGTCTCTTCACAGCAACAGAAAACTAAAATAACACATGTATGTGTATATGTCTGTGTAAATATGCTCTGTAAATATATAAGTCTGTGTATGTGTGTGTCTATGGGTTTTTATATGTGTATGTCTGTTTATATGTGTAGTCAGAAATTTCTGTCCCACCACCAAATCCCGAATACCCAGCAGTTGCTTCCCAAATAATTTAATATTATATTAAATGCTGGACCAATAGCTCAAGCATATTACTAACTAGCCCTTACACTTAAATTATCCCAGAATCCTTATCTATGATTAGCCATATGACTTGGTATCTTTTGTCAGTCTAGCATTCTCATCTTGCTTCTTCTGCATCTGCCTGGCAGCTGCTTTTCTACAGTTTCTTTTCCCAGAGTGATCCTACTCTGGTTGCTCTGCTTATATTTCCTGCTTGGCTACTGGCCAATTATCATTTTACTAAATCAATGTGAGTGACAAATATTTACAGTGTACAAAAGCATTATCCCACAGCATATGTGTGTGTCGGTTATACGTGTGTCTGTGTATATATGTATCTGTATCTGTGTTGTCTATGTGTGTGTGTCTGTGTCTTATGATTTACATTAAATTGTGAAATTGAGTAAAGTTTTGGGACATTTATATATAAATGGGATTTGTGATGGCAGTTTACTTCCAGGGCCTGAGCATGACATATTCATCAAGACATCCACAAATGTCTTGAATAACACAGTCACAAGGTCTCATTCTTGTAACACAGCTGAGACTAAAATTTTGTCCTGCTCATAGATTAAGTCTATTACAGTGCACAGTTTCTCCCATTTTAAAGCCAAAGCTTGGTGTACAAAGTCGCAATTTATCCCCCTAAAAGGCTAATTTATTATTTATTTATTTCATGGTTATTACAAGTATTCATTTTATGGAAATGTACAAAGTCCTTCATCCTTCTGTGCACAAATTATGTCTCAGTTTATATCGTGGCTCTTCAGGTTTCAGCAACTGTCTTTGTTGGATAAAAAGGCCAAGCAATAGTTAATATGTCCCGTAGACTAATGACTAAAAGTTCTAAGAGAAAACAGCTACTCATCTTTACCAACATAACTGAGGCATCAACACAGCTGTTGATCGTTCATATTGAGCAAATCTGTGCAATACAGTGTTCATCATCATCAATGTAAGTTACACTTATTGAATAGGCAGAGCAGAAACTCAGAGAGGGTCAAATCACTCACCAAAGCTTTATAATAAAAGCTGCACAGCATGGCCAGGCCTTGAATGCAGCTAAGTTAGTGTCTTGATATTGTGAATTTCTGTATATTCTTTCTGACTAGAGTCGGATGGGACATACGTGTCCCTTACACAGATGTAGCAGACAGCAGTGATTTAATGAAGGATTTATAAATGGATAGGGGCTTTAGGTAAAGTAGCTTTTTTCGCAGAGAGGCAGAACCAGAGTTCAGTTCCCATTGGTAATGAACTTGAGATAATGGTCCCTGGTCACTGACGTAAGCCTAAGGCTATGCAAAGGAAATAACACACTTCTCTCACAGGCTTACGGAACAAGAAGTCCCAGATATTTAGTGTTTTTTTTTTCCTTCATGACACACAGAACTTTGAATAGATGATCATAGAGACTGTGAAACAAAAGAGAGAACATTTTTTGAAAGGTGAATAAGTGAAATGTCAAATGAAAGTTAGCAGATAAAAATAATTAAGTAGCAGGAATATAACTGAGGGAAGAGACAACATTTACATTCTTACCTCCAGCAAGGGATGCCAGTGTGTGATTGGTTTTCGGTGATAGGCCAACATTTCATTCCAGTGGTCTCGTCCAAGACCCTCAGCGTCTAGTCCAGTTCGACACACACCTATGACCTCATTGTGTCCCACCCTAGGATTTGTGGAATATCATACTTTCACTATCATAATTCAAAGGTAAGTGAAATGTTCCATACTTCAATACAGTTTTTTAACACATCATCAAAAACAATAGATTCTGCATGCTAAGGAGGTCACCAGACCCACATTTTTTACTTTTTGTACTTTCAGTAATTCATGGTCAATCACTGTCTGAAAATAGCAAATGAAAAGTTCTAGAAACAATCAATATTAAAAATACTTTATACAGTATATTGCTATGATTGACATATTTTATTATTTGTTATTGCAATCTCTTTTTGTGCACAACTTATAAAGTAGGATTTATGGCAATCTGTATATGTAGGAAGAACAGAAATATGGGACTCACTACTGTCTTTGGTTTCCGTTAAGTATGGCACATGATGGAACAAGCTCCCTGCAGAGAAGAGATTGTTGTATACCAGTTTTGATTAAATGAAAAGTTCTAAATAAAAATTAACTAGGCCAGGTGTGGGCATGGCTGACAGGTGGAGACAGAAAGATTAGAAGTTCAACTTCATCATTATCTACAGAGAAACTTTTGAGGCCAGTCTGGGGTACGTGTTATCTTCAAAACAAGCAAACAGACAGACCAAAAAAAAGCCCAAAAATAATTAAATAATGTCAACATACAAAATGAATTTATATAAATCTCACAAACCTATCCAACTCTCTGCAATGTTGACAATAAAAGTGCATGTCTGAGAAACACCTGCAGACCCCTCATTTTACAATGCTGCTTTCTGGAAATGAGGCCTACTAAACCCCCACACTGTAAAGAAAACCCTGCTGTTTCACAGCCTTATTCTGTAAAGGTGTTTAGACTGTATGCCAAAAGGACAGTGCTCACTTTCTTGCAGAATAGTCTCTGTTTTACTGACTCTAAATTATATGAGTAAGTATGTTGGCAATATAATTAAGGGAGGCAGGGCTATGTATAGTTCCCCCCACTATAATTTATCATTGCATAACAAAGCATAGTGTTTGACATTACTATTTTCTATTTATGCTCCATTTTTTTTATTGCAACCAATAGAAAATGGTAGCTAATATTCATTTTTGCTTTTTAAAAATACAATTACACCCTATCTTCCTTTCTCCCTTCAGTCTCATAGACTGCTCTCCACCCTCCTTTATACTCACCACCTCTTTTCTCATTAATTGCTATTGTATGCATATATGCATATTTTCAAACATATATATGCATATATATATATTCCTAAACTAAGTGCTTTAGTGTGTATAATGGTACTTGTATACATGTTTCCAGGGCTGACCATTTAGCATTGGACAACTTATTGGTGTTCTCGACCGTGGAGAAGACTACCTCATCTGCTCCCAGCTTTTCTCCGTCACCTACAGTTCTTTGTGTAGGGTGGGGGTCTAGTAGGCTTTTGTCTATCCCCTTTGGCATGTTAGTTGGTGTAGTCCTTGTTCAGATAACATTTAGGTAGTCATGTTGGTGATATTTTTATAGCTTCTGGCACTACTAGGAAAAAGACACAATCCCACAGCAGATTCCCTGACCCTCTGGCTCTTGCGATCTTCCCACCCACTCTTCTGTGATACTTCCTGAGTCTTAGGTGTGGAAGTGTTCTGTAGATGTATCCTTTGGAACTGGGGGTAACTAATATTTTTGAGAGTGTACTATGTAAAGATAGTGTTCCAAGTATTTGGAGTTAATGACGTAATTAATCCCAAGCCCATGACTCTTACTCTGGATAATATTACTATCATCTCATTCATAGACAAACAAACTGGATCCCCTAGAGAGTTCCCAAGGGTCAATGGCAGAAACTGGGTTTCATCAGGAAAGTCAAGACAGTGTCTGACAAGCAGGGATTCTTTCTTTTTAATCTTTTTGATACCAGGTCTTCTGCAGCCCTGGCTGCCCTCAGACTCACTGTGTAGCTGAGATGAGCCTCCTGAGTGTTCAGATTGCATGTCTCTGTCACCACAACTTCCTTCATAAGCTGCTTGTAGAAACAGTGTTATTTGAAAAAAGCTCAAAAACTTTCTACAGAGTCATTTTGATAGGCATCTCTGACGAGGCTTTGGGAGTGATTTTAAAATGCTCCTTGTCTTCTTCTATGTAAATTCATCTCACTCTGAAGTTTCCTAACAAGGATATTTGGAAGAATAATTTTGATTTTCCTGATTTATGTGGTATTAATATCTATTTCCTTAACATTGGGTTGATGACATGCATAGCTGCACCTACCCAAACTTTCTGCTTTGAGAAGTCAATAGGGGTAGGCACTAAAGCACAATAAGGCTGTTCATGAAAACATTTACAATGTTTTTAAGGTGTGAACTGAGGGATAATTCAAGATTTTTTTTTCTACCACTGAAAAGTCATCACAGGGACTTTTCCTTTAATGTTAAACTAAAATAGGTCAGAAAATCATTATCTATTTTCATTTTTAGGGCCTGTCTTTGAGACAATGAATGGCCCATTACTAAGAGTATTCTCTTAGGCATTTTATATTCATGTTTGACACACATGGTAGAATTATCAACAAAGCAATGTATAAAAGCATTGAGCAGACTGCTACGTATCATCATCCACATTCCACAGCATGGGGACAGTTTCTAAGTGGAGAAAGTGAATCATAAAGGCATGCTGGCCCTCACAGCCAGTTCATTTTAGAGTGGGCCACACTGTCCTTGTGTGGTAACTCCTGTGGTGAAGCCATCTCTGGATTGCAGCATTGGTTATTCTGAGAAAAGGCTTTTGAATAGTTCTTTTGTGTGTCATGAGCTTCATTCCACTTCCAGACTCACCCATTCTTCAGCCTCAGATGATTGTTAAGAAAGACTACTTTGGAAGTAAAATCAAAACAAAACTGTAATTACAGATTCTCATGAGTCATTGTCCTGTTGTTTAAGTTAGATCTGCTGTAACAGTGAGTAACCTGGAAAGCAGATGTGACCTGGTTATGATAACTTAAAGATCTGTAGCAGGGCAAGCAGCTCCACCCACCTGTCGTAATCCATGACTGCAATGCACAGGCTGACCTGGTCCACATTCTCCGGAGGGATGTCAAAGATAATGGCTTCATTGTACACAGGATTGAGAGTATTTTTCTTTGTAGTTGTTTTCCTTTTTTTAAGTCTTCGACCCTCACACATCAAAGACACTTTGACATAAGGATCTAGAAGAAGGGAGGTAGTTTTATTAAAATTAAAATAAAGAATCAATGCAATGCAAGAATCACTGTATTGCATTTTTACTAAGTAAGAAAGTATGTGTGAGCCCTTTAGTATCAATAGTTTTAAAATTAAATAACTTACTTTGGTACAACAGATTCTTAATCTTACTTTGTCTATCCCTATAACAATAACTTTTACTTCCTTAGAATCAGATTTTAATTTTTTGAGCAAGTATGCACATTTTGAACTCTGGAAAAATATATCTATATCTTTCAAGAAACAAGAGGTATTTTCTTACTGGAATTATATACATACTGGTGTATGTAAGAGGGCAATGTTAATACCTAACTTGCCCAGAAGCTTTTTTTTTTTTATACTTGGAAGACTATTCTAAGGGAGATATTCTCTGAGTGACAGCATCTTAATGAGGAAGTGAGACCTTGTGGCCCTCTGCTTCCCCATTATATCTCTGATGACATTCTTCGCTTCTCCCAAGGAAGCTCAGTGGCTCCTTGGCTGATGCAGATGCCTGCTGTGAGGCAGAAAGAGGCAGTACTCTCAAACACAGACCCTTATGAGGAAAAGCTTCATGTAACTGAGAAGTAACTTCATATTTTTAATAACTCTAACACTGCTCTACTTGGCTTAAAATGTACAGTAAAAGAATAGGAGAAACAGTAACTTGTTGGGCACCTTGTTCAGTAATATATACCAAGACAAAGTTTTTCACCAAAATAAGGTTAATTGTTCTTCTACCTCTTTCTTCATACTGTAATTTGCAAACTGTTAAAAAGGAATAGGTAGCTCATGACACAGTTTTTACATTAAGATACCTCTTTCTTCATACTGTAATTTGCAAACTGTTAAAAAGGAATAGGTAGCTCATGACATAGTCTTACATTAAGGTATCAGTGGAGGATGTATGAAAAGCCTCCCCAGTAACTGGTTCCTCTCTTTACCACCTGCTGGTTTGCATTGCCTCATAATTTTCTAGGTAAATGCTGCAACGTAAGTTCATGTTCACAACCATAAAAGGAAGGAAGAAGGAAGCATCGTGTTTTTCCTTCCTTTGTCAAATTTCCCACAAGAGAAATTTCCCTCCAGAGTTTCTTGACATACTGCTTTTGTTTGTTTCTTGTAGTTTCTTTAGATGTTCCAGAATTTTCCTGGAAAGGAGTCAAGCATGCAAACTCAAATGGTGAGCTTACATTTTTATCTGTTTCTCTGCAGACAAGTAAAAGGAAATAGATTCAATTTAAACGTATCTTTGCATGGACTTAATTCTCAGCTGAAAGTCTAAGGACCTTCCCTTACAAACTGACCATCTGGGAGAACAAAGTAAATTAGACATTTAGAGAGACTAGATCAGGAAAGTAAGGAAGAAAGAGAGAAAGGCAAAACCAAAGTTCAAAGTCAATCTATTGATAGTTTTCAAAGATTTCATAATTTAATGTTATCTTAAAAAGATGATTTGTAATATTTTGATTTGTAATCTTTCTGCTTTTATTCTATCCCTCAGCAGAAGAATAATTAAAAACTATATGGTTGTAGATACATAAATTATTTATATAGGAATGTACTATTGACTGTGATGTGTACTCACCTGATGACCCAGTAATGTCCATCGCCTTCAGATTTCTGCACTTGATCACTGTCAAAGTCATACGCCCAGCGGTTGGCAAATAGCAAAGGGAAAACATGATTTCGCCCAGGTCTATGCTTTCCTAGATTGGGAATTGGTAGTGTTAGCAATTTTAAACAACAAACAGTGAAAGCAAAATGAAATGCAAGATAAGTAAAAGACAAAAATTCACATTATTAGAATATTATAAAATTTTCAATAGTTTCATTGAGGATTCGAATACATTGTAATGGGGTTTTTATGAATGGAGAGGGTAAGAAGAGTATATCTCAGTTACTCACCATCTATAACAGCAGAGAGAACCAGACTGCTGATCCCACCCACTGACCACCTTAGTCTAAAGTTTGTCATGGTAAACAAGTGGCAGCATGTCTTACGCAGAGGCTGAAGCCAAACCTAGGTGCCTACTAGGAAATGAGACTTCATCTCCTTTTATCTCTGCATCCAGCCAAGTCAGAGCAGGTCCGCTCTACACTACTGACAAAATAAGCCCTCTATAACTGTCTCTTTGGGGACCTACTGTGACTGTTCAAGCTACTGTCTCCCACATCTGACTTTCCCAGTGAACACTGGCATACAGGTACCCATGACCGCACACAAGATAAATTAAGAAATGTCAAGATGTGTTGGGAGGGGGAAGGGACCTTGAATGAGGATATACAGGGATGGGAAAAAAAATTTCAGAGGGAAAGCTGAACACATAGTAAATATATGTGTAGCAATCTTATTTGCATTACCACCCTTGATATTCCATGCTTATGATTCTTATCCTGTTCATAGTTATTGTTAACTTTTCCTCATTTTAAATTCATGTTACTTTTTTTTTGTTAAATACAAAATAAAGAAGAAAAAAAAGACTATAAAATATTCTTAAAATTCTTATTTCTCTGAAGAAAGTAGTCAGAATATTGATTGGCATTGCATCGAGCCCGTGGGTTGCATTTGGTAGTAAAGCAGGCACCTTGGAGCTGATTCTTCTAGTCCACAATCTTTGGAGATGATGTGTTAAAGGTTAATTGCAAAGGTCTTTCCTTCCATGGTTGTGCATATCCTTTTCCCTTTAAATGAGGGTATTTCCTTGATCTTTTTCTCAGCATGTTGCTTACTATAGGAAGACTATTGACTTTTATCTCTTAGTTTGTATCCTGCCACTTTCCTAAAAGTGTTTAGCTTTTTAACAGTATAAAAGTGTACAGCATCCTAGCATCTGAAAACAGGAATACTTAGCATTCTTCCTTTCCTATTTATCTCATTCTCTTGTCTTACTGCTCACTAAGACCTAAGACTTCCAAGCACAATATTGAATAGGAGAGGACCTGGACAGCCTTGCCTTATTTCTGATTTTAGTGGGAAATGCTTGGAGATTCCCTATTTATATAATAGTGAATAGTGATTTTAAGTTATACTACGGACCATCTCAACAAAGCAAGCAGTCCTGGTTCAAACAGTGAGTTCAGTGAGTGGAATAAAGGACCCAGATAGAAACCCACAGCAACAGCCACATTTGAAACCAGTATACAGTGGAAAAGAAGATGCCCTTTTAAATTAATGATGCTGAGATAAAATGGAATGTGCACATATAGAAGAATGAAACAAAATTCCTATTTCTTATCCTGTACATGATCAAATCCAAGCAGATCAAAGACTATAAATTCTGAAACCATTAGGAAAACATTTCAAGATGGCAGTGGAGGATTTTCTGGATAGAAGTCCAGTCACTTGAGAAATAAGGCCAAAAGTGGACAAATGAGACTTTATCAAATTAAAAAACCTTCAGCACAGCAGAGGAAATAATGGAGGGAATAGAGAGCCAATGAAAATAGGAGGAATCTGTTACTTGCAAATCACATCAATGATTAATAGCTAGAATAAACAAAGAATGCAAAAACTAAATAATAAAGCAAACAACACAATCAGTAATTAGGCTAATAAAACAGGCAGGATGTGATGATATATTGTATATTTAATAAAAATAGTTTGGACTATCAGAGGACAGAGTTACCCACAGAACCAAGCCATGAAGGTCAGGGAGTGGTGACCTACACTTTTAATCCCATCCTCTGGATTTCTGTAGGTTCAAGGCCAAACAGAGCCAGGCAGTGGTGGCACCCAACTTTAATCCTAGCACTAGGAAAG
Organism: Sigmodon hispidus; assembly: GCA_004025045.1. Lineage (NCBI taxonomy): Eukaryota > Metazoa > Chordata > Mammalia > Rodentia > Cricetidae > Sigmodon > Sigmodon hispidus. The sequence goes on from PVIH01004211.1 coordinate 45,100, forward strand.
CTGATCCAGGGATTGAAATAGCTGGGGGGTGGGGGGAGAGAGAAAGATAAGGAGAAGAAGAAGCAGAAGTTCTTCCCTTTGCCTACAGGCCTAGACAGTATGAAGGCTCATGGAGATAGGACCTACTCCATTTGGCCTGAGGAATTGACTGAGAATTGGCTGTCATTTGTGCCCTATTTCTGTGATATTTCAGACTATTTTTTTATTAAATATATAATATATCACCACAGCAGAAAGCTCTCAAAAGATAAATGGTCAGCATATATACAAAAAAAATACTCAACTTTACAAGCTACCCGAGAAATGCAGATGAAGGATCAAAGGGATAGCTCAGTGGAAAAAAGCACTTGCCACTAAAGAAGCATAATATATTGAGTTCAGAGCCATAGAACCATGGAAAGCTGGGCATAATGGTATGCATTTGGTATCTCAATGCTCTGACAATGAAAAGAGGTGGAGACAGAATATGACACCTGAGAACTTACAGGCCAGCTATTCTACACACAGGTGCAAACAGGAGACCCTGTTCCAAGGTGGAAGGCATGGACCAACACTCAAGGATGTTCTCTGATCTCCACACATGCACCATCGCACATGAGCACCTGCATTAATACACAGGAATGAACATGCAAACCACACACACACACACACACACACACACACACACACACACACACCCTTGATTCTCTGTCTTTTTCCAATAAAAATGACAGTCAATATGAAACCAAATTAACAGCCAATGTTGTCAAGGACAAGGAGAAGCCTTACTTAAGGCTAGTGGGGATGTAAACAAGTCCAGTCACTGTGGCAATCAGTATGGTGGTTTCTCATAAAATTAAATATAAATCTACCAGTGACCCAGGTACTCCTGGGTATTTAGCTGAAACTGTAAGTCAACATATTACAGACACTGCACATCAATGTGTACTTCAGTACTGTTCGCAATAGCTAACATACAGAACTAACCTAGGGGTCCAACAATAGGGAATGTATGAAGAAAATGTAGAAAATATGCACAATGAATTTTTTTATCTATAAAGAAGAACAAAGTTATGTTATTTGTAGGAAAGTAGACACAATTGAAGATAGTTTTAACAAGTAAATTAAGCCACTCTCAGAAAGACAGATGTATATTTCTCTTACACATAGTTTTTATATTTTATATAGATAAATAAAGCATGTCTACACACACATGCACATATACAAATTTTTAATTAGAGGAATAGTATGTTGCTGATTGATCAACAGCCATAAAGATTGTAAGCATTGAGTAAGATCATTTAGGTAAAACATAAGGAATTCAACATAGATCTGGGTATGATAGGGGATGCTGTCTTGTTCATTGGTACACTTTGGCAGTGGAGGGTACATTATCTTCCATATAACAAATGTTGTATATCAAAAAACCTGTAGCCAACATCATGATATGTGGAGAAAACTTCAAGACATTCCCACTAAGATCAGAAATAAGACATGGTACGTATTCTCTTCATTCCTACTTAATAAAGGGCTTGAAATCTTATTTTGACCAATAGAACAGAAGGAGGAAATAAAAAGGATACTGATAAGAAAAGTCAAAGTACTCTCTTTTGTAGATGACATGATCTTATACATAAGAGACCCTGAAGATTCTAGCAAACAACTCTGAGAACTAAAGAACATCGTCAGGAATGGAAGAATACAAAATTAAATACACAAAAATCACTTGCCGTCCTTCATATTAATGACAAATATATTGAAAAAGAAATCAATGAAACAATCCCTTTCAAAATAGCCACTATAAGAATTAAATACCCAGGAATAAGTCTAATAAAGGAAACAAAATATTTCTTGTTGTGGGGTGATCTTTTGGCATACTGTAAAGACATGTCTCGGCCTAAGATGCCTTCTGATTGGTTTAATAAAAAGTCTTATAGCCAATAGCTAGGCAGGAGAGGATAGGTAGGACTTCCAGGCAGAGAGAGGTTCTGAGAGAAGGAATCTAGGTGTGTAGTTTGCCAGCTGATTCACAGCAAGTTGGACATGCTGTGCTAAGGAAAGGTAAAGAGCCACACGGCAGAGTATAGATTAAAAAAATATGAGTCAATCAAGTTATAAGGCCTAGTTGGAAACAAGCCTAAGCTTTTATCATTAATGATAAGTCTCTGTGTCATTATTTGTGGGCTGGTGGTACAAAGAAAGTTCGAACAAAGAGCTTTCTACAATTTCTGTAACAAAACTTTAAGACCCTGAAGAAAGAACTTGGGGAAGACACTAAGAGTTGGAAAAGCCATCCTTATTCATGGTTGGGAAGAATCAAAACAATGAGAATGCCATTCTACCCAGAGCTATTTATATATCCAAAGAAATCAAGATCCCAGGGACATACTACACACACACACACACACACACACACACACACACACACACACACATACACACAATGTATGGCTGCAAAAAAAAATCAATGATAACTAAAACAATCATTTGCAAAGATAATATTATGTAATATTTAATTTAATATAAAATTAAAACCTGATTTTAAGTTATATGCCATAGAGCCACAGAAATAAAAACAGCATGATACTGGCAATAAAATAAACATAGATCAATGAAATAGACTAGAGAAACCAAATATATGTACAAATAATTATGACTACCTGATTTTTTTTTTTTTTACAAAGAATCAAAAAAATATATATACATTAAGGGACAGACAGCATCTTCAATGAATGGTGCTAGAAACCTGGATATTAACATATAGAAAAATGAAACTACAATCATTATCTTGCTCTGTATAAAACTTAATTCTGTACATGAGTTAAAGATCTTATAAAGTACAGATGCCTCAGAACTGTTAAAGGTAAAAGTAGGGAATACAATGTAAATACTAGGCCCAAAGTGGGCTCCCAACCCCCACAAATGGCAGTGTTATTGGCAACATCCTAAATGACAGTCTAGGCTCAGCTCACTGGGTAAACAAAGATCAAAGGCTCATGCTACTTCCCAGGCTGTTTCAGCTAGCTCACCAACCTCCTGCTGTAACATAATCCCTTATGACTGTCAAGAATTTCCCCCACCATTTTCTATTCTCTCTGAATCCCAAGAGATAGCCCTGGCAGTTTGAACAGATCTTTCCTTTTCTATCCATGGAGGAGTCTACTTCAGTGATTTTACTGTAGCTTTGGTTGAAATAAAATATAAATATAAATAAAAGTAGCCTTTCCATCCAATCAGACATTCTGGAGTCTGTTGGATACTGGTTCAGAATTGAAACTGACTCCTGGAGACTCAAAGAAGCATTGAAGCGTTCCAGTTGAAGTAGGGGGCCCATGAGCAAAGTGACCATTGTGGCAGAGATGGAGGTTATTCATGGGCCTGACAGCATGGACAGCCACTCACCAAGCCAACCTGGCTAAAGCTGCTGCTGCCTGTCAGGTAGGCCAACAGCAGAGACCAACACTGAGACTCTGATATGGCACCATTCCCCAGGGGACCGCTCAGCGACTTGGTTGGTGGCAGGTTGACTTCATTGGAACCATTCCTCTGTGGAAAGGACAACAGTTTGTCCTTATTGGAGTAGATACTTATTCTGGTTATAGATTTGCCTTTCCTGCATGTAATGTGTCTGCCAAAACTACCATTTGTGGATTTATAGAATATCTATTGTCATGGTTTTCCACACAGTATTGCTTCTGACTAAAGAATTCACTTCATAGCCAAAGGAATATGACAGTGGGCTCAGGATTGCAGAATACACTGATATTCTCATGTTTTCCATCATCCTGAAGTAGATGACCTGATATAATAATGAAGTGGCCTTTTGAAGATATAGTTACAGTATCAATTAGGTGGCGGAAGCCTGGGTGGAAGGCAAGGTTCTTCAGAAGGTGGTATATGCTTTGAATCAGCATCTAATAGATGATTTGGTTTTTTCCATAGCCAGAATCCATGAGTACACAAATCAAGGGGTGGAAAAAAATGCTTCCACTCACTATCACCCCTAGTGACCAACAACTAGTTTTGCTTCCTGTTCACACACTTAAGTTCTTCTGGCCTAGAAGTTTTGGTTCCAAATCAGGGACTCTAGTCAGGATACACAACACACATTGAATTGGAAGCTTAAACTTTTCTCTGACTACTTTAAACCAACAGGCTTATAGAAAGATTGATGGATCCAGATTACCAAAGGAAAATTTTGTTGTTTCTCCACAATGGAAGTAAGAAAGATTATGTAAAGAGTGCAGGAGACCCTTAGGGTGTTTCTTGGTGCTACCAGGTCTTATGATTAAAATCAATGAGGAACTACAATGACCCAATCCAGGCAGCCATTGTTGGAATAATTGGATCATAGCCTGTAAAGCACTCTAATAAATCCCATATATATGTTCATAATATATAAACATGAACATATATACATATCTTTCTTTCTCTCTCTCTCACTCTCTCTGTATATATGCTCAGTCTATCAGCTATGTTTATCTAGGCAACCATGACTAATACAAATCTATTTGAAAAATATATAGTAAAAAAAAATACAAAACCAGAACCATCAAAACAGTTTAATGAATAAACAGTCACGTATCTAACTGATAATGTTCTTTCATACAATCTATTAATTTTTCAACTTATTGCCTGGTGAAACTCATTCAAAGATATTTTTTTCATGGTTTCAAAACAATACAATTTGCTTTGATGTGGTAATGTCTTTCTGTATGCTCTAAATATTATTCTTTAAATAAAGAAACTGTTTAGGCCCTTGTCAGGCATCGTAGAAGTAGGCAGAGAAATTGGAGCCTAGGTAGTAGGAGGGTAGAGTTAGGAGAGACTCTATTCAGCTGCCAATGAAGAAGCATGTAGGAATACAGGTGAGCTACGGGCCACAGCCATGCGGCAGAACAGATTAATGAAAGGGTTGAATTAAGATGAAAGAGTGCTAGCAATGTGCCTGATGCATAGGCCAATCAGGATGAAATTAACATAAGCATCTGAGTCATTTTTGGGGGGGAAAGCAGCTGCAGACAGGTCTGGACCACTGTCCTGATGGCAGGATGAAATATACCCGTCTGAGTCATTTTTGGGGAGCCTAAGCAGTGGCAAGTGGCTAGGTCTGTGGGTCTGGACTGTCAGCTGGCCTGGGTCAAAACTTCATTCTACATTGCTTGGTAAACATAAACATGAAACTGTTGAATTGGTCAAAGCATCCAGTGGAGTACTGTAGAAAGCAAAACACTCAATGAATGTATATCTTCTAGAGGCTCTTAGTCACTGCCTAGTGAGCCTCATGTCTTATGTCATAGAATTCTTAATGCTTGAACTCCATATGGTGAGTCATCTTAAGGGCAAATGAATTAATGCAGAGGTAAAAATTCTGTGGTGCATATGCAAAATAATGCCACAGAAGTTGCATCTCCCCTGAAAGGGGGTTTTTCATTCAAGAAGCATAGATATGAATGAGTAAAATACACAGCTATCTAAAAGGCAATCGTGGCTACAGTCATGAGAGATGAATCTAATAAAGGTGAACAGCCATATAACCTTAAGCAAAGTCCCACAACCTAGCTGACATAATGCAGGCGTGGGTATTGAGCTCCAGTGTTCTGAGGTATAGTGTGTATGAACTGAGCACTATGCCCCTGGCACCCCTATGTTGCTAGTCCAGGTGGAACTCTAATTCCTATCTCTAGCTCTGTGGCTTATAAAGCCCCATTTACATCCTACGTGATGCACAGTAAATAACCCTGAGTCAAGTTGAAAGGGTTTTAAACATTCAGTGTAAACACTGGAAATGTACATTACAGTTCTTCTCCCCGAGGAGACCAAACTTCTTGTTAAGTATTAATTTATTAATATTTTAAGGAAAATTCTAACAAGGATGTTTATTTGCCATATAAATCTACAATAGATAAAAACTCACTTGAAATCAAAGGAGACAGTAGCACAAATAAAAATAACTATAAAGAAATAAAGAGTACCTATAAAGACACCATGCAGATAAAAAAAAGCAAGTATTTCTAAAAATAACAATAATCTAGAGCCATTCTGAATATGGTAATGAAGAAGGGGAAACATCCCTAAACACACAGCAATTTATGTCCTTAACATTTTATTAGAAGTGTAAACAAAATTAACATTAAATGATGACCTGTGTCATCAAGATAAAGAAGTGAATTTTTTGTATTCTCTTTAAGTAGAGAATTATGCAAAATTATGCAATTACTGTTGCAGCTACTTTTCTTCAAAATGCTTAAAATGAAGCTGACTAATGCCACTCTTGGGCATATGCCCAAAGGATGCTCAATCATATCACAAAGATACTCACTGAATGTTCATAATAGCATTATTTGCAATATCCGGAACATGGAAACAACCTAGATACCCTTCAGTCGAAGAATGGGTAAAGAAAATGTGGTACATTTACATAGTGGAGTATTACTCATTGGTAAAAACAATGACATCATGAAATTTTCAGGCAAATGGACGGAACTAGAAAAAAAACTCATCCTGAGTGAGGTAACACAGATCCTGAAAAACAAACATGGTATGTCCTCACTCACAAGTGGTTATTAGATGTGATGCAAAGGATAACCGGGCTATAATCTGTAGTCCCAGAGAAACTAGGTAGTAAGGATGACCCTAAGAGGGATGCATGGATTGTCTTAGGAAAGGGAGGTAGATGAGACCTCTTGAGTAAGCTGGGAGTCTGGAGGGGAGGGGATGGAAGTATGGGGGGTCTGGAGGGTTAGGGGGAGATAAAAAGGGAGAACAATGAAAGAGACATCATGATAGAGGGGGCCATTATGAGGCTAGGGAGAAACCTCATGCCAGAGAATCTCCCAGGAACTACAAGGATATCTCCAGATAAGACTCCTAGCAATAGTGAAAGGGTGCCTGAACTGGCCTTCTGTAATCAGATTGGTGACTGCCTAAAATTGTCATTGTAAAACCTTCATCCAGTAACTGATGGAAGCAGAAGCAGTGATCCACAGCCAAGTACTGGGCCAAGCCCTAGGAGTGCAGCTGATGAGGGGAGAAGGGATTGTATAAGCAAGGAGGAGTCAAGATCACAATGCAGACAAATCAGAGACTACTGAGCCAAGCTCATGGGAGTTCACGGACTCTAGACCAACAGCTATGAAGCCTGCATGGGAGTGACCTAAGCCCTCTGCATGGGGGTGACAATTGTGTAGCTTGGTCTATTTGTGAGGCCCCTAGCAGTGGAACCAGGACCTGTGCCTGGCACATGAGCTGGCTTTTTGGAGCCTATTCCTTATGTTGGATGCTTTGCTCAACCTTGGTGCAGGGGGAGGAGCTTGGTCCTGCCTCAGTTTGATATGCCATGCTTTGTTAACTTCTATGGGAAACCTGCCCCTTTCTGAACAGAGATGGAGGAGGAGTGAATGGGGGGGTGTAGAAGAAAGGTGGGAAGGATTGAGAGGAGAAGAATGAGGGGAGACTGTGTTTGGTATGGAAAATAAATTGAAAAATTTAATGAAATGAGGCTGGCTTCTGAGGAGTTTCTGAAAATTTGCTCATGGTTATGTTACTCTCTGCAGTATTATTGAAAGAGTTCCCCTTCTTAGCTCTATAGAAAGTCTTGTATCTCTGGGAAAATAACTATTTGAAAACCTACTGGAAAGTCTAGTACTTGGTATTCCATAATTTTTCTTACAAGGAGTATCTTTAATCCATGTATGGACTAACATAGTTAAGAGTTTACTATGATAATACTCTAAGTACATAGTTGGAAGATGAAGACTGTGAAGACTATAGGCTAATAGAAGGATCCGTGCCCTTGATTTTTTTGTTGTAGCCATAACATCATTTTATATGGGTTTAATGAATTAAAGTGATGAGATTGTAAGAAAGGGTAATATATATATATATATATATATATATGTATTGTGATAAGTATTCAAAAATAAGAATAAATAGTATACATGGGAAAAAAGAGATGTCATAATATTGAATAAGGCTTAGGATAGGAAGCTGATGGCTTTTTAGGAAGCCAGAATCCAAAAGTGTTAGTGAACTGGAAGAATGGGAGCTGGGCAAAGTGGAGAGGATTCAGGTCCTGAATCAGAAATGATGGAGACGAAATTGTAACTCTTCAAGATTAGTGAGATTGGCTAATCACGATTTGTGTTTGTCATCCAAGGATAAAGGCCTATGTTCAGTCCCCAGCACCTACAGCACCCATGTACAAGCTTAGTGAGGCAGTACATATCTGTAATCCCAGTTTTAGGGCAGTAAAGACCTGGGCATCTCCGGAGCTCAGTGGCCAGACCATTTTTCCATACCATTGAGCTCTAGCTTCATGAGTGACACTGTCTCAAAAATATGGTGGAGAATGAAAAAGATACCCTGCCCCAAACTCTGACCTTTACATGCATTCTAATACATATGCACATCCATACATACAGGTATGGATAAGTACACAGACACCAACCAAAACAGTATATCTGTGTATTAATTACCAAATATAAAGCAAAAAACCTTGACCTTACACTCTGATTTAATTGAAAGCAAAATGGGAACAACTTTTACCTTACAAGGTCAAGTAAGCACTTTATGTAAACAGATACAATAACAATAGCAATATTATTTGTAATGTGTCTATCTTTTGTGACCTAGGTCTGGAGGAGAAAAGAGAGAAGAGGAAAATTAAGTGAAATAGGGATGGGGTGTTTGCTGAGGAAGTCTCTGAATTCAGGGATATATTGGGAATTAGACTAATGAAGACTTATTGGGGAAAAAAAAACTTCAAAAAGCCACTAGTTGCTATGGTTACAGCAGTCATCACATCTACTTAGCACCCTAAATGTAGCCTGCCTTCCACATTTCCTTGAGGGTAAGAAAACAGATGGTTTTCTGTAGTATTTGGCTAAAAGCAAGATGTGCTACTAAGCAGATCAAGTGAGCATCCTCATCAAATTACTAGTCCTTTGTTCACCTTCAAGGCAATGCATTTATAGGGAAAATCAGAACGGTGCTGGATATAAAGAACTATAAAATTCTTATTATGTTTTCCTTGACATACCTCATGGGATTTTATCTTGAGCAATCCACCTGCCCTTACTTGGGTCTCTGTCCTTGGTATAAAATGAAGGTGTTCAATAAGGGGAGGTAATTTGTTTTCCAGCTCAATGTTTGTAACTGCAAGCACTAGTACAAATGAGGCTCATGGAGGATGTCTAGTTGAAGCATGATCAAGAATGCCTGAACCTCAGGCCAGAAAGATGGCGCATCAGATAAGAGAAGTGGTTACTCTTCCAGAGGATCAAGGTTCAGTTATCAGCACCCACACAGCAGCTCACAACCACCTGCAACTCCAATTTCAAATGATTTCTCACTGTGTCCTGATTCCCTACAGATACTAGGCATACACACATGGGTGCATAAATGTCCATGCAGGCAAAAAACCCATACACATAAAAAAAATTAATGTCAGAACAACAGGTTCGGAGTTGTTTGCTATAGTAGGTGAAGAGTCAGAAAAGCCTATAGAGGATCAATAGGCATTAATAACTCAAATTCAAGAGAAGAAAAACTGGTCACAAAACATGGCTATCATTTCAATTGCTAGAAAATGTACCTGTTGAGACAGGCAGTCATTCTTAAATCAGTCAGTATCTAGGTTCATTTAAGGGGAGATTAATGAGGAAAGCCATAAAGGCTAATGGATGTACAGTGTTATTTGTATTGCATGTGTATGATTAGGATGCCTGGAAAGAATGAGGATATTCTAAGATACCCAGTTTTCCTCATACTACCAATACGGACTATTGAAACAAGGCACCAGGGACTTAAGATTTCTCTCAAGAAATCTCATGCTGTGAAAAGGGAAAGGCTGAATCCTGGTGCCTTCCAGAAAGAAGCTCAGCTCTTGAGAGGAGATGTCACAGATTACCAACAGTTTTTAAGATTGCCTAGCAAGGGAGACAGATTGGGCCAATGTTGAGTAGAACCAAGACTGCTTGTTAGAAATATCTCTCTTCCTTCAATTTAAAATTTGCTCACATGTCAGAACCCTGAAGATGGACTTGGCAAAGGGAAGGTAGGAGTGGGGTGGTGGTATCACTGGATCTTTTTATCCCTTTCCCCTAGGGTGGCCACCTTGAAACTGCCTATACTGCTTTTTACTATTGCCTGTTTGTGTAGTTGGTTTACTAAGTACTACTCAGCAGTAAAAAAAATGATATACTAAAAATCTCAGGCAAATGAATGGATTGGAGAATATCCTTCTGAATGAAATCTCACAAACCCAGAATGGTAAACAGGGGATGTACTCACTCATAAGTAGACTTTAAGCATTCTTATTTCATTGAAAGATGATGCATGAATAAAGTGATTTAAAACACAAACACACACACACAGAAAATTTATCCTCTAGAGTAAAGATTAACAACTGTCACTTATGTCTGTTGTGATAGAGAAAAATAACTTTCCTTCAATTGAGTAACCCTGAGTGTCAATCATTTCAGGACAGTTCTTTTGTTCAGAAGTAGTTGAGCTACACACAATAGACTCCATTATATGTCGTGTGTACTTTTATTTGTTTATAGTTTGGTGGGTGTTTGTATTGTTGTTGTTTACTCTTTTTGAGCATGATTATATTTAATGTTCTAAAAAAAACACAGCAGAAATAAAAAGAAAGAAAGAAGGAAGGAAAGAAAGAATAGCTGGCTGAATCTGGCTTACTGAGACTATCCAGTGGTAGGCTTTGACCCTCAACAACTCCAATAGCACTTGGTTCTGTTAAAATCCTCAAAGGGATGTGGTGTGTGTTTTACCGAGATCCAAACTTCATATCACAGCACACAGGCCCCTAAAAGTTTGACTTATTATTATTTATAATTTCTTATTTTTCTCTGACAACTCCAAAACTCTGATTCCAACTGTATCAAATACCTCATCAATCTTTAAAGATTTCTTCATCCATCACCATGCTCACATTTAGTGAGACTACTCCCCAAACACCAAGCACTTGGCTATTCATGGGGACACTAGTGATCAAGATAAATGCTGTCTCCTAAGGTTCTTACAGCTGATTCTGAACAAGTACCTTGACCTTTCAAAATGTCACACAATTAATTAGGGGACAACACAGAATAAAAACACAAGTCTTTATCATCTTAGATCATCTTAGGGGGGTTTAAATAATGGAACAATGATAAAAAAAAAAAAATCAAACCTACCTAATTTTTTCCCAATGTTTCTAATTTTCAAGGGAGAGTGACAAATAATCTGAGGAAAAGTAAAATGGATTGTTGCAGTAAAAGCATCCATAGAGACTCTGGGATGGAGGGATGGACAAGGACCAGGCCAAGCAGGAAGCATTTCCAGGGCAATGTCATATGATACAATTTGAATGGCATCTATATTCTAAATGGCCTGTCCTCTGAAGCACCTAATGAAATTGGATTTTCTGGGCTTGGGTGGTGTTTGCTTGTTTTCTTGTTTTGTGAGACAGAGTCTCAGTCTGTTTGCTATGCATCAAAAGATGACCTGGGGCTTCTGATTCTTCAGTCTTTAGTCCCCAGGGCTGGGATTACAGGTGTGTGCTACCACACTCAGTTACGCTGGGAATTAAATTTCAGGTTTTGCATACAAAGCAAACACTCAGCCAGCAGAACTTTATCTCAACTTTAATTTTCTCTGCTGTCAGGATGAGTTCCAGTTTTCATGACTGATAGTGGAAGGAAGGCATTCTAGCTAACCTGTAGCCCGTGTCTGCAATACTCCCTCCCCCTCCCCCGAGTAAGCAATGAGTCAAACACCTCAGTCACTAACCTTTCACCACATGTTTTTACTTAAAACTGGAATTCAGTTATTTTGAAAACTGTATCATTGACTATATCATCCCATAATTAAAGTCTAGAAGAAAATTCATTAATAGCAAAATTTTAAAAATGGCATCATTCCTATCCTGAGATGAACCTAGAACTATTGAAAGTAAAATAAAGAATGTAGCATCAGAGATAAGAAAACTCATTTAAAAAGATTTAAGTACTCAAACAAATTTAATAATGAATGATAAAATGTATTTATTTATATTCAATTGGAAGGTCAGTGGGAGCATTCAGTCCTCCGAATGGCTGGACCAGGAATGAGTCAAAATCAACTCTTACATAACACTTGGCAAATACTGAATTATAAAATAAACCTTAAGAAGAAGTGATAAATATATGAAGACAATGTGGTGGTAAAAAAAGTCAGATGGTCTGACTTTAAAATTAGTAAATCAAAACTGGTTAATAATCTAACCTGAAAGCAATTCTCTAATTTCTCTTCTGTAATTGTGTGACAGACACACAACCTTATAAAAGGGAATCAACCCCGATGACACACATTCGCACTCCAAAATCATTAGCTCAACAATGTTCATAGCAGCATTATTTGTAATAGCAAGAACCTGGAAGCAACCTAGATGCCCCTCAACTGAAGAATGGATTAACAAACTGTGGTACATCTACACAATGGAGTACTACTTGGCAGTAAGAAAAAATGATATCCTAAAGTTTGCAGGCAAATGGATGGATTTGGAGAATATCCTCCTGAGTGAAGTATCACAAACCCAGCAAGATAAGCAGGGGGTGTACTCACTCATTAGTGGACTTTAAACAAAAAGCAAAGCATGTCCAAGCTACAAACCACAACCACTGAACAGCTTGGGATATGAAGCACCTTGGACTGGCATCTTGGAACCCATTCCCTCCAGAGGAACACTTGACCCAGTCTTGATGTTGGGATGAGGAAAGTGGATTTGCCTAGAGTGGATGCTGAACTAAGCCAGCTTGGGACCTTGGGACCTCCTGCCCTTGTTGGGGAGGAGATAAAGAGATGGGGAGAAGAGAGAGTGACTGGGAGGGGTGGGAAGGGGAAGGGAGTTTGAACAAGGGGATACATGGATAAAAATGAGACTTTATTCATAATAAGAAAGAATTAAAAAATTTTAAAAAGGGAATCAAAAAACTCACGTTTGTTAAACAAAATTTATGCTTTGTTGAAGTTTGTCAAAAGAAAATGGTTAAGTAAATGAATAATGTATTTTGATAACAAGCATTTTGTGGCCTACAATATTTATTGTTTAGCAAGTAAAGGCACTTGCAGGGCAAGCCTGGAAATCTGAATTTAATCATGGAAACCCATGTAAGGGTAAAAAAGGACCAACTCCACAGACTGGTCCTCTGGCCTTCATAAGTGAATATCATGGTAAGTGTACCCACACACACTGTGCACACACACACACACAGAGACATACACACACACAGTTTAAAATTTGAAAACAGTAAAGATCATGCACTGAAACAAATTAGCATGGAACAAAATCAGTGTGAAAATAAAAATTTAGTGTAATCACAATTATTTTAATATATTTAGAACACAAAAAGAAAAGAAGTACCCCAAAACATTTACATAATTGGTAGCATTGTTGATTATTTCTATTGTGTTTTTACTGCATTCCAAATTTTCAATAGTATAATTGACATTATTTTGTAACTGAAAAATACTTAGTGTGAAAAAATAATTTTAATATGAAGAATTATCTCTTGACCCTTTATCATCTCCCCCACCCCCCGCCCCATACTATGACCATGTACATTTCATGGAAGCAAAGTCATGGGCTTTTTTCAATCAAACTATGTTGCATGAGAGTACATCTCAGGTTTGACCTGTGAAACGAAATCACTTTAATGATGAAATTCATAATCAACTATGAAGAAACTGGTACTGGGAACAGGTTACACATAAGTGTTTTGTAAAAGAAAAGACTTACAAATTGGAGTAACATGGAAAAGCTGCTTTGCTTTTACATCCGCTAAAATGTATCCTATGCCATATTAGGTGTCCAAGTTATAGTGGTATATAATCAAATACCACCTTTTCAGGAAGTTGGAGCTTAAGTTCTACAGCTTTATGGAGTTTTCCCTGATAATATGAGCAATGATTGGTCTTAAATATCGCCAGAAGTCAAAGAGAAGTTGGTGGGCTTATTGCTTACCGTGGTAGCACAGTGGATATCTTTCCACACTGTGGCTTCTCTGGAGAGATCGGAGACTTCAAATAAGTTATCAAGAATCACTTCCCCAATCATGTCGTGTCTGGAAAATCTGTCAAAATCATATATGCTAAAGTGTAGCTTCCGGTTGCTTAGCTGATCATAGGCCACTGGAAACTGAAATATCTCATCAAACAGAGGGTTTAACGTCTTCCTGTGGACGCGGGTCTGAAATTTCTTTTTTCTGTCTGGAAGAAGATAGATCTTCACATAAGGATCAGAAGTTCCTGTAAAATCTTTAGCTGGGAGATCTAAAGCTTTGATAATATTAACAACTAGGAGTTCATTTTCGTAATCGTACTGGAGAGTAAAGTTAAGTTTCCCACAGGTTTTGACATCATCATCTCTGTTGCCCTCGGAGTCCACTGATTTCTGCTTATAGAGCTCCGGCTTTATTCTCCCAATGCTTGTTCTTGTCTCTCCTCTTTGTAAAACGGGTTCAGCGCCCATGCTAAAGTCAACACTGGAGACGTTCATTTGCCTTGGTAGGTGTCTACGGAAGGAATTGTGGCTGTATACACACATACACAAAATCATTTTGGTTAGTCATTTCTGATGGTAGTTATAAAGTGGCACAGACACCCTCCCCACCAGCCAGGATCAGGAAAAAATGTTATTGTCTACATGTAGAATTATTATACCTATTTCTGTGTCAACACTGTTCTATACTCACATGATGCAAAGAGCCACTTTGAAAAGTCAGAGTGAAAGTAGTCAAGGAAAAAAAATCTAAAATTTGATAAATAATTGAAACACACACATGTACATTTTAGGGAGTTTGTATTTTATGCATGTTTTCATCCAGACTGCAGAAAGTTATTTACTTGGTCTACTTCTTTTCATCTGGATATTTAACTTTCATGTTTTAGTAGCTCTACTACTAAAACAAAACCATATAAAAACATATTCTTACATGCCAGTTATTTCTCATCTTTAAGATAACTAGATGAATATTTTTAAAATTAGCACAGCTGTGGCAGCCCAAGTGAGTATACTTCCCTTGTTTAACTTGGAGTGGGCCTCAAAACTTACAGGAAGTGAAAAATTTTAATGATGCAAAAAAAATGACTTAAAATTTCCAACTGAATATATCATACTCCTTATTATCCCTTCACATTTCCAAATATTAAATAACTAATCTTGTGAGTATCATGTAAGTTTAACTTGATTTGAGATCTGTCTCCCTTCTCCATGCTCTTCGGTTTCTATCTAGCATGAACTCTTCCTGTCCACCAACCTCTTGTAGGCTTCATTACAGGCCCTTTGTTCTTTTCTCTTTTCAACCTACCTATTAAAAAGTTACAGTTTTGGTTTATAATTCCTGCCTGTGTTAGATAGTTCTCCAGCTATGTCCTGGCTGCACAAGATTGTACCCCCATGTCTCTACATCTCCAAGATTTTAAAATGGATGTCCCAATAGCTCCACCCCCCCAACTCCAGCAAATTTATTTTTTTCTCCTTTTTGATGCCACAGCAATTTCTTATCCTACAATCTCTAACAGCAGTAAATAATGTGTTGTATTTAGTAACCATAAAAATACTAAAATATATTCATGTATGCTTTATGTAACATTTTTACTTAAACATTATAATAACATACTTATATATACTGAACTTCAAAGCTTACTTTGTTGAAATATCTTAAGGTATAATTTTACAGGCTCTTTTTTCCTCCACTTCTTATAGCTATTTAAAACTGAAATGGCATAAGAATCCTGAATTTATAAGTCAAATTAGAAAGATTCCATAGCGTAAAAAATTATTATTAAAGTGTATTTTATAGTATGTCTATATAGCTAATATGTATATTGAAAACATAAATATTGTAAAATTTATGCTATTACATAATATAATGACTAAGTTAAAATTTGACCATAATTGAAAGTCTTTACTAAGACTTGACTGTAAATCCTGAAGCAATCTGTCTCCTTAGACTTATCCTATTATAATTGATTAGACATTCCATGTAATAAATATTAACCCTAAACTAATTCCAAAATGAAAGATCAGAAGCCTGAATTATAGTCAAATAAGGTCAGAGAGAATTTATGAAATAACAGGAAAATATTTCCATAGGCTCCATTGTTGTAAAAACCATTATAATGGCCCACTATAATCCATTTTGCAAATAAAGTCTGGGGTGCTAATCACTACATAATGGGGCAGCCCTTAGCTTCTTGAGAAGGTTCATTAAGCCACAATATTCCTATTAAAATCACTTTCTCTTGTCTAGCAATTTTGATTTGTATAAACAGATCCTAAAAGAAGTTAATTACTGAATGTCATAAGCTTACTTCATAATTTCAACTATAATAATTTAATTCTCTGTCCTCTCAAAACTTAGGAATTTCTTCTTTATGCCTCTGAGTATGTGTAGTTGGAAAGCTACTAATGGGACTCACTTCTACAGGGTCCCTTTTAATGAAATCAAACTGTAGCATCACTGTTGTTCAAGTAGCAGTGTCCTAATTACAGGGTAAGTGGTTCATATTCTAAGTCAGCTCAGCTAGTAGGCTAACAGAAGCACTCATTGCTACAGTGTTGAACTATCACCACTGACAACACACAGCTTCTCCCTCTTCTGAGATGACAGCGATTAGCAAATTTGCAGATAATGAAAATGTGAATCACTGCACCTCTTACCCCTCAAACTCCCAGAGTGCCATGCAAACACTCTGGGAGAAGTGCTGGACTGTTAAAAGGACTGTTATATAGAAAGGCTAACTGCACAAGCCACTCATCGTATGCATGCTTTTACATTTTATTGCTTGTTAGAATCATGCCCTTGTCTTCTCATGTGGTTGCTGATGTTTCGTCTACATCCCTTATTCTACTGCGTTAGTTTGGAATACTCCAGAGCTCTTGACCCCGGAGATGAAATTCCACCTGGGTGACTTGTCAGCTTGAGCACTTCTTCATGGTAATCACCTGCTATTAGCCCTGAATTGCTAATCAAGTCATTCCCTTGGAACTCCACATTATTTTAATCTCCTGGCTCCATATCACTTTGGACACTTCTATTCTAATTGCTACCACATATCTGTTTCCTCCCAAAGTTTGATCTCTAAGTTGAATGATCTACACTCCTATGTGATGTTTCATATCTTAATCATTATCTTGCAAATAGTTAGATACTGTCTTATCATTAACTGGAAACTAGTCCACAGTTCCAATTCAGAGCATAATTTCTGATCAATATTTTGTATCCTTTCATGTTCTTTTGAGATTGAAGAATTGAAGCATCAAGTAAAGAGAATTAGTGATGCGGGATCAGAGAGAAGCATTTTCAAATGTTATGAAGGAGAAGACTTAGCAACAAGTGGTGATATGGCATAAGATCAGGCATTGGTTGTTGTCTTAGGGGGAGTTTCTATTACTGTGATAAAATACCATGACCAAAAGCAACATGGACAGGAAAGGGTTTGTTTCATCTTACACTTCTCAGAAACAGTCTATTACTGATGAAATCAAGGGCAGGAATTCAAGGCAGGAATCTGGAAGCAGGAAAGGAAGCAGAAGGCATGGATGTATACTGCTTTTTAGGGCCTGCTCTGTTTGTTTTCTTAAAGAACACAGGATCACCTTCCCAGAAGATCATCACCCAAAAGAGTTGGACCCTCCACATCAATTATTAATCAAGAAAATTCCTTACAGACTTGATATATATAGTTTCAATGCAGGCATTTGAAGAATTAAGATTCCTCTTTTCTGATAACTCTAAAATGTGTCAAATTGATAAAAGCAAACATAACAATTATAAAAACCTATGACATTTGACTCTTTGAAATTTGGCACACAAAAACATCTCTAGTCAATGGTAAACATTTTTTTCTTATTCAACCCTAAGATCTCATACTAATATAACAATATAAAGCACAAATATCATTAGAAGCCCCACGGTATTTAAAAATTTAAACATTTAAAAAGTCTCTTTAAAAACACCTGAAGACTTTCAATTGTGGGCTCCTGTAAAATAAAAAATAAGTTACATATTTTCTTATTCCAAAAAAGAAGGACCATGGGAATAATCACAATCAAATAAAACAAAAACAAAAAAGTTCACAGGCATACATAGAATTACAAAATTCAAAGTAGAGAAAGTGGAATGAATCAAACAGAAGATAAGAATGTCAGGACTATAGACTAAGTAGAAGGTCTAGGCTGAATAATCAAGGAATAAAAAAATAAATATATAGGAACAGTGACACTCCATAAAAAGATCAAACCATTGAAGTACAGGCATAGATAAGGGAGGAGAAATGGAAGTCAATGGCATAGAACATACCATCAACAAAATCATAGAAGAAATCTTCTCCAAACTAAAAAACAAACCCTCCACATAAAAATAGAGGAAGCAAACAAAACATTGAGTAGACAAGAGCAGAAAAGAAAATCCTTGTGGCCTATTATAGTTAAAATCCTAAGTACATAGAGCAAAGGAAATGTGTATTGAAAGCTGCAAAGAGAAAAAATGGAAGTTGTATATGAAGAAAAACTCATCAGAATAACAGAGGATTTCTCAATGGAAACTTTGTATGTACGAAGAGCCTTGGGCAGGGCATTCCAAGACATCAATAACCGTAATGGCCAAGCTTGATTATCCAGCAAAATTATCCTCCATAATTAAAGGAGAAATGAAAACTTTCCATGATATTAACAGCCTGAAAACTATCTACGTATAACAAGCCAAACCTAAAAATAATACAGGAAGCAATATTTCGGGCTGAAAAGAGGAATGAGCGTAACAGACACTGTGGAAAGAAATACAAAGTGATAATTAATAAAACATAAAGTACCACTGACAACACAAACAGCAGCACAAAATAACACGATGACTGAAATTAACACACACACATTTCAATAATAACTTTAAATATTAAAGCTCCAAATTCTCCTATCAAGAGACACAAGAAATATATTACAGAGTTATAATAATAAAACTGTATGTTACTGGCACAAAAACAGACACATAGACCAATAGAATTAAACTGAAGACCCAAACATTAGTACAGATAACTTCAACCACTTAATATTTGACAAAGATCCCCAAAACATAAGATGAAGAAAAGAACATATCTTCAACAAATGGTTCTAGGAAGGAAGTTAGATCCATATCTGTCAAAATTCACAAAAGCTAGCTGTAAATGGGTTGAAGATTTATATGTCAAGGCTGAGACACTGAAACTGTTAGAAGAAAGCATAGGCAGTATGCTACATGCTATAGGTGCAGGAAAGAATACTATGAATAGGACTCCATTTGCACAAGAAGTAAGTCCAAAAATTAGCAAGTGGGATTTAATAAAAGCAAAAAGTTTCTGCACAGCTATAAAAACCCACTCAACCAGGTGAAGAGGAAGTACACCAAATGAGAGAAAAATCTTGGTCAGCTACATGTCTGGCAGAGTAGTATTAATATCCAGAATATACAAAGCTAAAAATATCATAAAACAAATGACTCATCCAGAAAATGGGCCTGGGACCTGAACAGAACATTTTCAAAACAAACAAACAAACAAAAACCAAACAACAACAACTAAAAATAAATCTACCATATAACCCAGCTTTAACCCACGTGTTGGCATATATGTAAAGGATTAGATATTCTACTTCACAGATACTTGCCATTTTCATTGATGCTTTCTCTATTCACAATACCTAGAAAATGGAAACAATCTAAATGTCCTTCAGCAGGCAAATGGATAATGAAAATGTAGTACATGTACATTATGAAATATTATTCAGCTGCACAGAGAATAAAGCCATGCAATTTGCTGCTAGATGGCTAGAATTAGAAACGACCACACTGAGTGAATTAACCCAGTCTCAGGAAGACAAACACTGCATGATCTGAGGCTCCTAACTTCAGATGGTAGGACAAATTCTGGAGTAACTACAAAACCCAGGAAAATAAAAAAGGGACCATTTCCAGGGTGGAGGAGCAAGATGGAAGAGGAGGGGAATACCAGATACGGGTGATCCAATGGGGGAAATGTGAAAATCGGTTTGGGTTCAAGTTTGGGAAGAGGAAGGAGGTAAGTATAGAAGATGAAGGAGGGAAAGAATAAGGATCTCTGAAAAGGCCATAAAGAATAATACAATTATTACCTAAATAAAATGCATATAATAAGTGTAAGTCAGTGTGCTGTACTTTAAATTAAATTTCCCTAACTTTGCAGACAATGCTCCTTCTAAGGACCAAGGCTATCTAACGAAAGCCTCTACACCAGTCATAAGAAGCCCTCTCTTGAGTCAGAGTAGTCCAAAAGACTCTTCAAACACTACAAACTATTGTCGTTGCCTTTGGCTGCTCCCCTGCAGTAGACTTCTTATTGCTGAAGAATCCACGCACATTAGACATGGGGTGCAGAATCCTTGAGATGGATAAGACCTGAAAGCCTAGTGCCTGAGGACTTGCTTTTATGGTACCGGAAGTAGCCATGTAAGCTTCCAAAGGAGGAAAGTAAACCAGCCTTGGCATTTATGAACAACAACTATGACTAGCATGGCAACTCTAAAGGTGTATTTTTCCCATCCAGAGGCAATCAATAGTTCTCCAAGACTTAAGATCTATGCAGCAAGTGGGAAACCCTGCCTGGTTCTGAAAACCTAGTCAACTGCTCAGGCCTAGTCAAGTCATAAATCTTAGAGTTCCCACAACTGCATTAGGAAGCCAGCAAAGTCTCTAAACTAATTAATAAATATTTGTCTTTATACCTGCAGATAAGTGTAGTTCTCATCCCTTATCAAGGAATTTCTCTTTGCAACAAAGAAAGACAACTACAGAAACCCACAACCAACCAAAATGCATTGATGTGAAGGTCAGTCCTGAATGATAAATCTATAAAATACTCCTGCACCTAAGGCTCAGGGAATACTGTGGAAGGAGTAAAAAAGAAGGTACAATCAAGGAGTGTCTCCTAGGAATGCCAAGAGCTATACCCATAAAGTTTCACCAACGTGACTCCTAAACATGAGATGAACAAGAACAATAGACCTGCCAACAATAGACCCTCAGAGGGTCTCAACCCTACACAAAGAACTACAGACAACTAATGAACACTGAGAGAAATAGTCTTTCCCAGGGAAGAACATGCCAATTGGTTATTCTATAGCAAATAGTCAGCCCTGAGAACATGTAACTTTTCATGGACTGAGCAGGTTGTGTTTATAGGAATATATATATATGTATATGTGTATATATATATATACATATATATATATATATGCCAACAGTGAATGAAAATAAAGTCCATCAGTGTGACCATAGGACTGACGGCTCCCTGCCAAGGGAGGGGATGGGGAATTGCAGAGAAGAAAAATGATCAGATGTGGTGGGAGGGGGAGAGGACCTTCAATAGGGATATACAGGGATGGAAAAAAAAAATTCAGAGGGAAAGCTGAACACAAAGAAAATATATGTGTAGTAATCTTATTTGCATTTCTACCCTTGATAAGCCATGCTTATGATTATTATCCTCTGTATAGTTATTGTTAACTCTTCGGCATTTTTTTTTAAAAAAAATTCTTTTTACTGTTTTTTTTTTTGATAAATACAAAATAAAGAAGAAAAAAATGAATATTTTTCTTTAAAAAAAAAAAAGAAAGAAAATAAAGTCCATGAATTTAAAAGAGAGTGAGTAGTGATATATAGGAAGGTTTGGAGGGAGAAAGGAGAAGGGGTAAATGATGTAATTACATTAAAATTCAAAAATTAAAAACATCTTTAAAAATTATCAATATAATTGATATCAATAATATAATAGATCTTAGACACATTTTATATTATTTCTAGAACCTTTGAAAGTGTTCTGACTGAATGTATTTTAGCCTTAAGCATCTGTACTCAGTGTGGCAGTTTAGGCATTTCTTTTATGGTAACACTCTTTTGACCATCCTGAGCCCAGCTCTTAGGTGAGCTGATCTCAGTTCTGAAGAACGGTTATAATCCTGAGCTGATCTGACATCTTATCTGCCACCGTTCTGTCCTCTAGTGTCCATAGTGTTTTTTAGCACTATGTCACTGGCCTATTGGAATTATTTCTTTTCTTTCCTGTCTGCCATTCTTCAGTATGTTATTAGACTCCGGTGTTCATCATGTCAAAAATTACTATTCATCTTCCTATATTTTTAATTAAAAGTAGTGTGGAGTCATATAAACATTTGTTTATATGAATGATTTATGCCAGGGTCCCCATGATGAACACTGAAGCATCCAGTCAAACTAAAATTAGTGTTTCTACAGAAAAAAAAAATACTATTTGTTAGAGCCAGAAAACTAAAATATATTCAAACCTGAAGAACTTGATTTCTGGTTGTTGTGTTAGGTACAGCCTTGATTGAAGGAGGCACTCCATTTGAGAAAAACAGCATGTGCATATACCAAACACACTCTTTGCCAAGAGGGCTTTTTCATTGACTTCATGACCACATGCCTCATGAACTTCCAGCTCAAGGAGATTGAACTTAGTTTTCTCTATTGTTCTGGGCAAACATTACTTCTTAATACATATTTTTCAAATGCTCTCTTTTATTATTATTATATCTTGTTTTCTGCTCCTTACGATGACCTGGAATGAGTGATTTCAGTTTTTTGTTCTCTTTTGAAAGAAATTTAATTTATTAAAAAAAACCTTACAGTAAATAAAATTACACAGTACTCACAGTTTTACATAATTTTTCATTTTCCTTATAACAAGGTACATTGAATTATTCTTTGTAAAACTGTGCATGGTCATTTCATGGATTGTTTTATAATCAGTCATAGCTAATTCCATCAGAACATATAGTCAGCTTCTATCTTATACACATTTCTCTGCTTTTGTTCATGTTCCATTAGTTCTCTCATGGTTTCTAATCATTTTGGTGGGTTCTTAGAATCCTTGAACAGTAGTGAACCTATGTGACTGTGCATTTAATCTTTACATCATTAATGAATGAACAGAAAATTGGTTTTCATACTCATCCTGTGAGCACATCACCATTAGCCTCCTTTCCATTTGAGCACAGTACCCCCTTATCACCTGATGTCTAGTAGAATAAACTAAAATGTAGCAATGATCAGTCAATCAAAAATACCCTTTGACAATTGCTGTGTACCCACCTACACAGTGCTGGAAGATAAGAGGGTATAAAAGTAGGTTATAAGTCCTTATAGTTTGAGAATTTAGCATTTGGCTTTATAAGCTCAATAGTGAGATTCTATGCTAGGTTACAACTTCAATTTTAAATAGCAGAATTAGAAGCTTATGTCTGGGAAGAAAAGTAGACTCATATATTTTCAGTAAAGATTTTAGAGTAAATAAAAAGGTCATCATTTGGATGAAAAACAACATGAGCAAAAAATAAAAGGGAGTTAAGGTTTGCAGGACATGTAGAAGAAGCACCCTTCCTAGTATGTAACCATGAAAGATCCATTTAGGCAGGCAAGACAAAGAGATGGAATTAATTCATTGACTTTTCAAATTCACTACATTATGCAGTTTCTGTAGAACATTCTCTACTATGAAAGGCAGAATGGAAGTGAATACATATCAGAAAAATGAAGAGTTGTCCATGAAGAAACATCCAGGATTTAGGTAAAGCCAGATTATACAGTCTTGCAGTTTCAAATTTCTGAAAGCTTGAACAAGGCAGGTGATCACTAAAGCATCATCTAAGTAAGTTTTGATAATTTTTTTCCTTTGTAAATTTACAGCATTAGTTTGAAAGGACATGTCATCCCTTAACAGTCTTTCCCATGAACAACTGCCGAGTTAATAATCCTGAAACATAACTCTGGGAAACATGTGACTTCTACTGAACATATATTTGAATGGCCAGCTTTTGAGCATCTCAGCTTTGGTTTTAAGGCCTCATATACTTTGATTCCAGCTGACTTTGCTTATTTTGCCAGCAATTGCTACTTTCTTGTCAGTACATTGTGTTCTATGACTTTATGTGTTTCCATCAGCAATGTTCTGTATAAGTCTCCATGGGAAATTTATGGACTCCTATTTGCTCTCAGCTTAGAGGGACTTACTTCATGTCTCAGCTGGAAATAACCTCTCCATGCTCTGAGGTTTATTTTCTCTGCCACACAGGTGACATTTAAAATTACTTACATTGAAGTTGGTATCACATGATGTAAATTTCTTTACAACCCCACAGAGTCTAAGTGATAGAGAACAGAACACATTTATTAGATACAGAAGTAAACATATGTTTTGAGTGAATGTAGGGTCAATAAGAAAGGGTGTATGAGAATTTTAATAATAAAGAAACAGAAATGAAGCTGAGTCATTTGTCCAACAGCTGGAGGGGTCAAATATCCAGGAATTTAAAAATGAGGATGAGAAATTGAATTTTTTTTCAGTGTCCAGCAATGCTGCTAATTTCTAGACTTGTCAAAATGTCATTTCAATAGTTTTAGAAAGGGATAAAGAAAGAGCATGATGTCATCTCTTGTCTGAACTAATTAGATGTGGAAATGGAAAATTCAAGTTCAGTTTATTTTGGACACGTGTGCATGTCTATGCATGTAGTTTTGATTTTGCCATGTCGGGCAAAATTGGCATTTGAGCTGGACAATTTGATTTATTAAAAAGTAATCTCCATTTCATGTCCAAGGTAACTGCAGAATGAACTCTGCAACCTCCTTTTCTTCCTACAAAGGAAACATACAACATGATGAAGTGATCAATAAAGACAAGAAATTTTAAGAAGCAAGAGTGTTGAAATTTTCCAGAAGGCATTTACCCCCATGCCAAGCATATTTGGAATCATGACCCTAATCACTCACAGTAGCCACTCCCAATTTTAGACCTTTCATTAAGTGGAATAAGCAGGAAGATGTTTTTCAACTCAAAATTGCATGTCTTCTGCTGACCTTGTAACTTGGTTTTCTTTGTATAAAACCCACATTACCTTTAAAAACTGAAATGTCCCATTCATCTGGATAAATTTGAATTACCAGTACTGGAAGCTTTCATTATGTCAGGCAAAGTATTTAATCTCCCAGGGCTTTGGCTAATTTACAAGTAATAGAAATGATTACTAATACTTTCCATATGATAGTGAAGACATGGCAAGAAAGGGTGTTGTAGAATACTGTTTTAAGGCATGTTACTTTTGTTTATGTTGCATTTGTTTAACTCCGTGAAGCTGTGTCATTGTGCCTCTCTAGAATACCTGATGGTCTAATAAAGAAGTGAATGGCCAATAGCAAGGCAGGAGAAAGGATAAGCAGGGCTGATAGGCATAGAGAATATATAGAAGAAGAAATCTGGAAAGAAGAAAAAAGGAGGAAGTAGCCAGAGAAGGAGGAAGAACTCTAGGTGCCATTCACCCAGCTACACAAGCCACAGAGTAAGAAATAAAGAAAGGTATACAGGAATAGAAAGGAAAACAGCCCAGAGGCAAAAGGTAGAAAAGACAAATTAAGAAAAGCTGGCTAGAAACAAGTCAAGCTAGGGCTAGGCATTTATAATCAGGAATAAGCCTCTGTGTGTGATTTATTTGGGAGCTGGCTGTCAGACCCCTCCAAGAGTAAAAGTAAACAGTAGAAGGTGTCTCCTTTCCTCTTCCACAATTTTCCATATAGTCAAGGGCACTTCAAGAAGCAAATCAAACAGCAAGATTCTGACCAAATCACTGACTTGCACAGTCTCTTTTCACTTAGAAAATACTAGATGTATACAACCTATTTTTATGTTTTCTAAGACTGAGTGAAGAAAAGTTTTCTGACCTAGTTGCTGGCTTTTTGTGTAAAATTACTGAAAAATCCAAGATAAATTATTTATATTGACTGCAAGAAACTATCCCATAGCCAATGCTCATCCTTTAAATGTGTTTTTAGTACATAGTTTTTCATTCTTCCTTAACTAGGGATAATCAGATGGCTTCTTTCTACTCAAAAGATAGTATTTTGGAGATAAAATTTCACCATTATGATGTTTCCCAAAATAGAATACCCACATTGTCTTCATCATCTGAATTTATGTGAGGTATCTGCTTATCTACTGAAGTTGACTAATTCTGAAGACCATGCTGTCATTTATTCATACTGGTTAGAACAGTAGTTCTTCCTTTTCTATTATATGTTCTCTGGCCTTTGTCAACTGTTGTCTTGGTTACCAGTAGCCAACTGAGGGCTGGAAATACTGAATAGAAAATTTCAGAAGTAAACAATTCATAATTTTTAAAGTGAATACTGTTTTGATTGGTGAGATAAATTACTGATCACTTTGCTCTGTCTCCCAAGGGATATGGCTTACTCTTCTGCCCATCACATCCATGTAGTTTATATAGCCTGCTTCTCAGTTACTATCATGTCATCTTGGTGGTCTATGTACCACCAAGCATTCATTCAAGTTATTTTGATGCAGAAGTCCAACACTATGTTACGATACCTGCATCATTAATTTTTTTCTTTATTGTATCATGGAGAGGATCTCATTGCACATCACAAGAAAAAGAAACTATTATATATATGGATATAACAAAATACTATACTTTGAGACAAAGGGAACAGATTATTCATACAGTTTTAATTATCATCATTCTATTTCATTATTAACTACTGCTGTTGTTATTGCTTTGCTACAGGAAAGCAATAACACAGGAAAATATAGCATTTATAAAGCTCAGTGCTTTCAGGAATCCACTGGGTCTCAGAACACATCTCTGCTCTCCTGGACAGCGGGACCTGCTCTTTTTAAAAGCCGCTTTGTAGTTTACAGGAAAAATAGCATAATAATCAAAGAGGCATATGGGACCATTCACTCATGTGAAGTTTTAAATATCCATAAATGGCACTGGTTAAAAATGTTCTGAAAATACCTATGGAGCATCTGTAGCTTGATTACAAATTTTAACCAGTGCAGAGAGGCTAGCCCCAGTTACAGTTCTTCCCACTGTCCTTGTCTGGAAATTCCTTATCTCACTGGTAACAGTTTCTTACTCACCTCTCTGGAACCTATTTCAAAAGAGGTGTGTGTTGCACAGTACGCCTGTGACATTTAGGCTCCTATAGAATTGCCTAGTATGAAACTTGGATCTTCATGGGCTCAGATGAAGAATGCATTTTTATATTTGCAGTTTAAGGGCTAACTGCAGACGAGAAACTATCCTATGTTTTTATTGGCAGTGACTCAGTAGTTCTTTCTCTCTCTCTTTTTTTTCTCTCTCTGTGTAATCATGCTTCTGTGATATACATTTTCAATGGCTTTTTATACACTACTTATTAGTTAACAAAACTAAATTGAAAATTTGCAACTGGCAGCTGTGGGCTGGTGAAATTTCAAGGGCAAGAGGTAAATAACTAGTGTTCTATGATTTCACTGAGATATCAAATACTTCCGAGTCCTTATCATATGCCACTTTGTATCTGCTTCTTTGCCTTTAATCTTCCCTCTGCATTTCCTGTGTTCCATCCTTTGTCTCTTGACTGACTTATATGTTTCACATTTCCTTCTTTCCTGTTTCTCTTTTCTTTATTCTCCTGCCCCTCCCCATGATTTTCCCTGTTTCTTTTTTCGTTCTCTCTCCTTACTTGTATGTCTGTTCTTTTAACCCTTCCTTACCGGGATGAAGACGTAGGCTCAGTGGTTTGTCTTTGCACACGAGCATGTTTAATTAAATGTTCCTTTAAAGCTGTCTGTACTTCTGCTGGGATATCAGGGGAAGTGTGGCTGATTTTTATTGCAGGCTCAATAGCTTTTGGCATCGGCTTTTCATTTTCTTCAACTTCTTTTTTCTCTTCAGTCTCAAAGACTTCAGTCGGAGCACTTGAAACGCTTTGGGGAAGGGCGCTGATACTGGGAGCCACAAGCTTGCTCTTCCAGCATGGCCAGCATAACTTCCAGAAGACGAAAAGGGAGACAACCAACAAAGCTAGGCCACAGAAGCTCACGACAACCGCTAACAGGCTGACTGAAATATCTGGAAAAAAAACATAACCAAAAGAAATATCAATAGACATTATAAATACGAAGCAGAAATGGTGACATAGATTCTAAATTATCAACTGGAATCAGGGAGCACATGCCATTTGCATACTATACCCAAGCATACCACAATCCCTTTGTGGTATGCTTGGGTATAGTATTTGCAAGTGAAGGTGCACAACTTGTCTCCTGCCACAAAGCCAGAAAGTTAAACTCTGAAGCTGCATATGATAGAAACTATTTCCTTCCTCTTTTATTTAATGATCTCCTTCCCTTGTCTATGCAGAGAACAGCATTAAGTGCTGGGTCCTTCTGTACTGTAAGTGAGAATAACACCATGCAATGAGGACATAGTAAGGCTTTCAGGCTCAGTAAATGCTTTCTTATAATTCTGTCTGCATATAATTTTAAGTTGATAAATGAACTGGATTATCATCTGAATGTCTGTTCCTTCCTAAATCCCAAAGAAGACAATGCCATTAGAATGTGGTGGTTAACTTCAATTACCTTGCCTGAATTTGGAACCACCTAAGAGATTATAAGGCATGCCAGTGGGCATGTCTGTGAACATTTCCAGACAGTGAGAACTGGAGTGGGGAGAGATAAGCTACCTAGTGTGTGAGCGACACCCTCTCATTGTCTAGAGGCAAAAATGAACAAACAGAAAAAAAGAAAGCCAGGTAAGATTGGACATTCTTATTCTGTTTCTTGCCCCATCATGATGACTTGAAACACCAAGTAAACCATTCTGTTCCTTAGGTTGTTTTCTCAGATGTTGTATCACAACAATGCAAAGTACTAACAAGTAGAAGATCCAGCCTCTGGGGAGGGGACCAAATCATGAGGGGAGAGCCTTCATGAATGGGATTATAGTGTGCTTTAAGATAAGTCCAAGTGAGCTCTTTTGTTCTTTTACCACATGAGGCTACAGAAAGTAGTTGCTACTTATGAACCAAGAATGAGACTCAATTACAATGTGTTTCCTCCAAAGTGCATGGATTAGAACTTTAGTTCTTGGTGCTTAGCATCAGGACCTTGTGGAGGTGTGCAGGGGATAAGGGTGGAGCTTTCAGGAATGGCTCCACTATAATACTGGACCTCTTTGTGGACTAGACTAGTGCGTTTGATAATGGATTGTTAAAATTGCAAGACTGCTCCTTGCTTTGCAACTTTAAATGTCTGTTAAGAGCTAAAATAGCAAGAGCCCATCACTAGGTGGAGGTAGACTTACCAGCCTCCAGAGTGATGAGTCAAAATGAATCTCTTACCTTCATAAATTATCTAATCTTAGGTATTCTCCAGTGGTTAAAAAAAAAAAAATCAAAGATAGACTTTCATGAGCTACTGAATCTGCCAGTAACTTAATCTTGAACTTCCCAGTCTTTAGACTCTGAGATTCTTTATAGGCTGCCCAGTTAATGCTGTTTTGCAATAGCAATCTGCATAGGTTAAATTATTGTTATTCAGAAATTTAAAAATATTCCTACTAAAATAATTAGTGTGAATATATGATTATGTAAAATAATAGAAATATAGTTAAGGGTTGAGTCTGAATAAACAGATACATAGAGAATAGCAACAAAGTTTCCTTTAGAAGAGTTCTAAGCAGTTTTTGTATACAGATGACTTCCCAGGAGAAAGCATAACTCCTCACTTCTTCTTATTATTATTATTATTATGAACAAAGAAGTCACACTTTCTATCCTTGTATATCCTTATTCAAGGTCCCTTCCCCCTCCCACCACATCAGAAAAAGTGCTCATCATCTTTAGTCATCAGAGAACTCCTCACTTCTTTGGTGTAGGCTGCACACCGTCCTGGTGACATTGCCTCCAAGAGTACTACTGACAATAAGGGTGATGGACATCCACAGTGATGACCTGCAGTTGCAGCATGCAACCTTGACATTGAATAATGTAAATGTTCCTTTACTTCTATAGTCATCATGCCTCATACCAATTCTAATAATGATAAAAAAAGAATTAGTGCAGGTCCAAGAAATAAACATTCTAAAAACACCCAACCAGGACTCCTATAGATCATCAAGGTCATCAACAAAGGTTCTGGGAAATGTCTCAGTTAAGGAGCATCTAAGCAGACTTAACCTCCAAGTGTTGCAAATAATCTTGGATAGTATTCTGAAATAGTAAAAGGCCATTAGCCAAAGGTGAAGAAAAGCTCAAAGGAAAAGGTATGGACTTTAGTTAGCCTCCCAGTACCAGTATATGAAAAATAGCAAGTATGTCATTTCAATGTAAGGCATAAGTATTAGGAGAAACTAGACATGGATATGATGGGAGTATGTACTATGCTATTTTTCTGTAAGTCTTAAACTGTTAGAAAATGTGAAATTTAAACAAATACAAATTAACTTTCCCATTACCCATTTCTATCGTTCTAAAGTGACCCAAATTAGCCATATGGCATTATAACATTATTAAAATTTTGAATGTCAAATAGATTCTCAATAACGAACAACTTTTCTAGATTTGATTAACCTTATACTTCTCTAGTACCAAATTTGTTTACCCTCAATATCAAATATAAATTCAATTTCTTCTATTTGTTTTAAGTAAAATTGTCTCTTATCCTTTCCTAAATTTATCCCTTGATGTAATCACAGTCAATACTTCAAAATATGATTATATTTGTGAAAAATCAACTTTTAGCAATTATGGTAAAATCAAGTAATATGAACCAGTCTTAATTCATTGACACTCATATTTAAGGAAATGAGGGCACAGATACATACAGAAAGAAAATGACATAAAGACATAGGGACAGTGATGGTCAGGGCTGGCTGTCTTAGGGTTTCTATTGCTGCAACAAAACACCATGACAAAAAAAAAAGTTAAGCAGGAAAAGGTTTTTTTTTTTAATTTAATTTTATTATTATTATTATTATTTTTTGCCAGCTATTCTGTATTCATCATCAAAGGAAATCTGGATAGGAGTTCAAGCAAGGAGGAACCTGGAGGCAGGAGTTTATGCAGAGGCCATCGAGGGGTGCTGCTTATTAGCTTGCTCATCATGGCTTGCTCAGCCTGCTTTCTTATAGAACCTAGGATCACCTGCTCAGTGATGTCCCCACCCACCATGGGCTGCCCCCCCATCACTAATTAAGAAGATAGCTCAATCTTATGGAGGTGTTTTCTTAATTAAGGTTTTCTCTTTTCAGACTGTAGTTGCCTGGATGGGAAGTAAGTTCCTGTTGTTTATGCTATCCATTCTGAAGAATATTTTTATGGCAGTACCAATACACTAATACTCAACAATTCCAAATTTCTTTAAATACTGTTGTGGGTACAATATGTCACATTCTTTGGAATTAGCCACTGATACTAACTTTACATATGTCTAAGCTTGGCACTTGTAGATAAAAATATATCCTATGAAATCTTAAATATTTACAATTATGTAGTATTTTAATACTACATGATATTATTTTAATATAAATTACTTATTGTATAATTCTTTCTTCAATTTGTCTTTTTGACCAGAAATTGGTTTTTCACTGATCTTCCAAAGCTTTGTATTTCCCTGATTGAAATGGGAGTCCATTTTGAAATTAATGATTTTCCAATATGTTTACTATTACTTAATTATGAAAATAGAATGTTTTTATCATGCTGTGATATGATTAATATTTCTCTTAATTTTTTTATGTTTACTTGAGAACTTCTAAAGTCTTCCTATTTGTAGCCTATTGATAAGGAAGGCTTTATTTAACATTTTAGAAGGGTTTTTTTACAGTTGTATTAAATATTATCACCTTAATTTAAGGAAAAGAGAAAAACAAATGAGGATGATGTGATTTCTGTCTATTAGTTAGTCTATTAACTATATTTTATAAGATGAATAAATTTAATGACATGTCTGCTGTGCTTCTAAAATATTTCCTGAGGTTCTTATCTTAGAAACATTACCACAGAAACAGCTAGGATGCAAAGTGGGGTTAAGTAAGAGGTGCTGCCGTCATGAGGGCCCTGGTTTAGTCATGGACTGATGTCATCCGAGAGTGGTTAGTAACTGAAGGGTAATTGTTAGGCTCACAAATTCTGCCCCACTACAAAAGGTCATAGATATCAACTTCTATACCTATAAAGAAAATCTTTATTTATCAGCTATGTAATCTGTGCCATTATTGAAGTAATGTAAAAAAAGATCCAACTCTGTAGTCTTAATTAATGTATTTTCTGTACCATTTACCTTATAATATTCTGCATACTTTAAAGCTTTCAACAAGTTATTCCAACAAGTTGGAGCCAGGCACCAAGATGTAGACCTATAGAATTATGTGGGCTGGACATAGTTTTCAGTGGTCATTGGAAATCTCTCTCTCTTCTCTAGTGGCTATAGGTTTGAGTGGAAAATTCTATAGCAGCACTATCCCAAAGAGATGGCTTTGACATTTAAAGTACTCATTTGAGTTCAGAGCCTTGTGTAAACCTGTGTATATTTTTCATTTTTCTCCTATTTTTCTGAGTAAAATATCACATCATTTGGGAAGCCATGAAATCTTCTGTAAACCATCAGAACATTTCTGATAATGATAGGTTTTGCTATCAGCACAAACAAAATGGCAGAAAGCAACAAGTCTTGTTCCTGCTGCTGAGATGTTTAATCATTACACTTTTCTCAGTCTTTTGTCCTTTCAATAAATCCAAATTTCTTAGGACTTCTGACAGGACCTTTGTGGTTCTGCCTCCAGCTACAGGTCCAGCTTCACTATCTGTTCTTCACCCTGAGCAACGTTACTTTGTAATGATTTTCAGAGGCCACTTTCAGTTTCAATACATTTTCCCTCTTATGTTATCAAGGGGCATACGTGTGTTCATCCTATAATAGTAAGGCACAACGATACATTTCCATGGGTTCCTTTCTGCCTCTTCTACTTCTAAGACCTTCTCACATATACCCAATAAACACTAGTATTATAATTATGAATTGGCCTGTCATGTCATGTCATTCTTTTAACCCAAGTTGTTAAAATATGGTGTATTTGAAAAATACTTTTATTTGGATATTAGATATCAATCAATCAATCTATCTATCTATCTATCTATCTATCTATCTATCTAACTTATCTAGGACATTATCCAGAAATCAAACACTATTATCTGTAACCACATATACATAAGTGAGATTACTATATGTAATAGATCATAATTAATTAACTATTAATTAATTAATGCCAGGTCAGGTAGGTAACTTGTTTCAAATTGCTACAATTCACATGCTCATGATCAGTTTTCAGAGATAAGGGCTTCCTATTATGGATGAGGGACTGCGAGTTTACTCTTGTTTTTCTTCTCCAGTCAATGTCCTCGTCCCCCACTCCCACTGCTTAATCCCTCAGGCTGGGGGCACACTTATTCATCCTTCTATGTGCAGAGATTATTTTCTATGACATGGTCAATTCTTTTTCCTGTGGACTTAATTGAAAACATGCATTAGAAGTTATGTGATTGCTAAGCTTTCTCATTGTGACAAAACACCTTCAAATGAAGGGAGATTTCTGTATCACAGTTTCATTAGGTTCAGCCCATGGTCACTAAGCCCTGTATGCTTGAGCAAAACACCATGCTGATGAAAGCATCTAAGTTCTTTTTACTACACAGGAAGTAGGGCATGAAAAGGGCTCAGAGCTAAGATACAGATGGCCTCCAAAGCCAGGAATCTGTAATCCCTGCATTCAGGGAGCTGAGGAAGGAACACCACAGAAATTTAAGATAAACTTAGGCTACAGAGGAAGTTCAAAAAAGCCTGAGCTACACAGTGAGATGCTACCTCAAGAGACACACACACAACACACACACACACACACACACACACACACACACACACACACAAACCACACACACACAGACACACAAACACATAGACACACACACACAGAGGCCTATTATCTCTGGCTAGGCCAGACTTACTGTAGTTTTTACCACATTCCAAAATTGTATCACTAGCTGGAGATTTGGTATATAATACATGAGTTTGTGGAGAACATTTCAGATTCAAAACTTTACATTTAAAGAGTTCCTCCACTGTCTGTTGATTTCTAGCTGGCTAGATAGCTAAAGGGTTATTTGGAGGGAATGGGCAAAAGGCCTTCTACAAGGAAGACAGGACAATCCCTGTCCTACAGCATCATTCAGATACTGGTGTAGATATTTATCCTACCACCAAGAAACTTGAGGAAAATTATTTAGCAATGATTATAAGTATTAGAAATGAGAGTAAATGCTTGATTCTAAGGTATTTATGATTTCATACTTTACAACAAAATTAATTAACAAAGTAAGAATACCATTGAAAGATTGAGTGGAAATCTAGATGATATTTTTGTAATTGTGATTCAACGTGATTAATATGGTCTAAGAAATAAATAAAAAAGAGCTGGAGAGATGACTCTGAGGATAAGATCTCTTGCAGAGGACCTGGATTCCATTCTCAGCCCTATCAGGGCAGCTCACAGGGGCCCAACTCCAGTTTCAGGAAATCCCATGTCCTGGTGTCCCCTTTGGGCAGCGGGCATACATGTGGTTTGCAGACATACAACACTCACACACACAAAGTAAGTATAAAAAGCAAATTTTAATACAAAAGAATTAAGTGATAGTGAGGGGTAGCGTTCGGTAGACAGAGACAATTACTTCAAGAAACTACTCAGAGAAAGGGGAGGGGGAGGGCAAGAACCAGAGTAGCATAGGAAGTTGATACAGGCGGTTTTTTTTTTTTTTTTAATAAGATGAAATATTTTAGCTTGTTTAAAATTGATGAAGGGAATTGGTAAACAATAACAAATAGATGTACAGGCAGGATACTAAAGCCAAAGTCTCATGAAAGGTTTGAGGCAAAGATGAAAGAGTTGGCCCACTGTGGTTTTTAAGAAAGACATGATGGTTCTGAAAGCTGGTATGATCATAGGTCTTAGGACAGAAAAAGTAAAAAGGTCTTATTCAGAACTATTGTTTTTCCAGTTAATTGTCAATCAACTGGGGATAGTCTATAGGAGTTTAAGGAAGTGAAAAAAATAAAGAGTCTCTAATGAAAAGAGGGAGAAAATTACACAGAAAAACACAGGGAGGTTGTGCACACACAAATCTGGAAGCCAGGATTGCTTTGGTATAAGTCAGCTGGAACTATCCGTGGCTGTTTTTTGATCGTTTGCTGTTTGGCTCCCCAGAAGAATGCGATAAACCCCAAGGGCATAAGTGCTTATATTTATGAAATGACCCAGCCTGAGTGTGAGTTTGTCCTCAGTAAGAGTATTCATGCAAGAACATAGGCTGATGGATGGGACTTTACAAGTGAGAAGCCTGCTACACGGTTTGAGGACTGGACTACTGGAATATCTGTAAATCTGTGGCAGTGTTCTTCACCCCAGTGGTTGGGCATGATCATTAAAGAAGAGAAGTAATGAGGAAGAGAAGGGGAGGTCAGTAAGCAGAGATGCCCAGCGTCTGTGCCCGGTGACCATGCCTTTGAATCAAGTTACCCATTACAATGGGTAAGCTTGAGGAGTCGGCTCTCTGAAGTTGAAATTTTCAAAGTCTCCAGACAATTTAGAAGATTTCATTATACAACTGTCATTGCATTATATCTTGAAAAGATTGGTGGCAAATAAAGTTTACAGGAATTAGATTAGGCTTCCAGACAATTCAAACTGTGGTTTGAGGACATACATTTGCATAAGTATTGTCCTATCGCTATGTACAGACATGTGTCCATGTGACTACATGTTCTAATTTACTCTTTATCATTTTTTATTCATTTATAAAACAGGGTCTCCCCACCCCCATGTATCCCCTATTGTGTTTTAATACAGCAAAATAAAGCACCAGAGTTCTGAGAAAAGATGAGGGACCACTTTAAGAAGGCATGTGTCTTCAGAAACTTCCAGATGAATGGAGTCTTTGATGATGATCAAGTGATTTGGTCTTTACATTTCAAACTTTGGGATTCACTATGACTTGTGAATGTGCCCTATCTGACAACTTTTGACCTTCACAGCTGGTGGTAAGAAAAGCATACAGTGAAGGTCATGTCCTCAGCTCAACACTCTTTGCTTGGTTAATACTATTTCCACATGTGCCTTTCTGGATTTAATTTTAGTTTTTTTTAAACATTTTGTTGAGAACTTCATTTATGAGCAATGCACCTATATCATACCTGTCCCTTCCTCCCTCCCCAACTCCTCTCCCTCTCCAATTCATGAGTTCTTATCTTAGCCTTTAAATTTTAAAATTATGCTCATTTTAGTTTTTCAAAATGTGTCAAAGTATGATGTCAATGGTAAAGAGCAGCTGTAATTTTGTTCATTGTTGCATGAATCCTAATTGATCTTATAATAAAAACCTGGAGCCAGATATTGGGGTGAATGCTTACAGATCAGAGAGACAGAGGAGCAGCCGCTACTAGAGAAACTTCTCACCATTACTGAAGTCTCAGGCTGAAAGGGGAAGATTCTGTCTCCATGATTCCTCAGACTGAATGCCTGAGGGAAAGCTGAAAGGGAAGGGGAACCAAAGGGGAGGGCAGAGGAGCACAGGGAACTCCTGTTTCCTGTCCAGCCATATTACTTCCTGTCTCAATCTTCCTAGTGCTGGGATTAAAGGCCTGAATGCTTCTCAAGTACTGAAAGCAGAGGTATGAGATCCCAAGTACTGAGATTAAAGACTGGGACCACCACTGCCTGGCTCTATTTCTCTTTTAGACTGATTGCCCTGTGTGGCCTTGAATTCACAGAGATCTGTCTGCCTCTGCCTCTGCTTCCTGAGTGCTAAGATTAAAGATATGTGTCACCACTGCCTGGCTTCTCTGGCTAACTCTGTGTCTGGCTCTATTCTCTGATCTTCAGGCAATCTCTTTTAGGTTACAAACCAATATATCACTACAGCCCATGGGCATTTTAAGTATTTTGCTTGCTTGGTGGTGCTTTGGTTCCTCACTGCATGACCACAGACCCTAGGTTACAGACCACACCTTTGTTTATGGCACCATACCACAGAGAGAGGATGAAGAGAATAAAACTCAAATTAATGCATTTTATTAAATGAAAGGACATTTGGGAATTATTGATGAAGTTAACTTATTTATACTATTCATTTGATATTCCCGTTATAATAGTTAAGTTACAGGCCTGGTTTCTATGACAAAGGACCAAGTTAATAGTGACTTAGACAGGAAGATCTTTCCTTCACTAAGAAAGAGAGGCTACAGATTTAAGCAGCCAATGGCAGACTCAGCAAGGCCTGCCAAGAAGTTTTATGCTCCACTGGTCAGTTTTTCTTGCCCAGTTTTACACAGAAAGCTACAATGCCCACATCTCAGGTGTCTAATGATAACATCCAAAGAAAGGGAGATGAGGGGTTATCCCATCATGGTTTTGGAGGATACAGCCTTAATATTTGGGATATCATACTGCTGCTTACATTCTGCTGTTCCCATCTTCAGACGTCAGTCACACGGTTACTCAGCTAAGTACAAAGGATTCTATAACTATGAAGGAAAGCGGATCTGAACATTGGCAAGCAATTACTGTTCTTCATTTCTACATTAGACATGTAATACAATCAGCGTGCCCTTGCACAGTGCCTCTGAGGAGTTCCATTTGAATTTCATTTCCCCTTGCCCTTCCTTTGAGTTATAGTAAATGAAAAAATGTTTGCATTAATACTATACTTAACTGATGATAAAATGTGTATTTTAAAATATCTCTTGTTGCTGAGGTCACAATATAGCAATGATGCTGAACTTGTGTGGGGAATCACATGTCAGATACTTACATTATGATTCATAACTAGCAAAATTACAGTTTTAAAGTAGCAATAAAATAATTTTATGGTTGTGGGTCACCACAACATAAGGAAATGTGTTAAAGGGTCACAGCATTAGAAAGATTGAGAACCACTGCTATATTTATTACTAGTTATGACTTATTAAAGTTTTTAATAGCCAGGAAGCTACTGTCATGTAACTATGTCTGCACTAAAGCAAAAGTATCCACATACAAAAAAAAAGTAAGAATTTCATAATGTAAAAAAAAAATGTACTTCAACAAATGGTAATATAGTATTTCATCCTTATATACTAAGTTCTTAGTGGAAATTGGTAATAAAGGTGATGAATAATATGGAAACATTGCTAACACTCAACATTTTTCACAGAAAGCTTATACAGAACAATCACTAATGGATTTTATATTAATATGAATTCTTTTTAGAAAGAAATGAAGCTTCAATTTGCTTTATGACATACTCTGAAATTGGCTGAAGAACAAGTACAATATTGATTCTGAATTAGAAACCTGCTCATAAGGATTGGACTCAGAATTTTAGCTTTGAGGCCTGAGGTGTAACTCAGTCATAAGTGTTTTCCCAGTATCCACAAGACCCTGGGTTCAATTCCCAACACAGTAAATACAAATATAAAGAAGTTAGGCTTTAAAATTACTTCAGTTTACTTATTTCTTTTGGATTTTTTTCTTACATGTTTAGGAAATTGATCTATGTTTTGTTTTAAAAAAAATCTGTTTAAAGGACATCTATCTACATGTATGATATTAAAATTTCATGTGATAAGAAAGCACTGAACTATCACACACCTAAGGCTCAGGAAACATTGCAGATGAGGGGGCAGAAGGGCCAGAACATTAGAGCTTGGTGTGAGACTGTCTCCTCAGAATGTCAGAAGTTACACCCATAAATCTATCATGACTCCTAAACATGAGCTGAACATGAACATGAACATGAACAATGGATGTCACACAGCGGATGGAGAAAAGCCCAGGAGGCCTCATCTCTGTTAAGAGATCTACAGGCAATTGAGGCTGGGAGTGGGAGAAGCAGTCTTCTCCAGGAAGAGCACACCGATTCGTTATCTAATAACCACATACATCTAAACATCATACAGACTGAACAGGTTTTGTTTAGGAATATACATATATATACATATATAATATATGCATGTAATAACAAATGAAAAAAGAGATCATGAATTTTAAAAAAAATCAAGAAAAGTATGTAGGTTAGAGCAGTGGTTTTCAACCTGTGGGTTGTGACCTCACTGAAGACAAATGACCTTTTTTACAGGGGTCACACAAGGCCATCAGAAAACAGATACTTACATTATGATTCATAACAGTATCAGAATATAGTTATGAAGTAGCAACAGAAAAAATTTATGATTGGGGGTCACCATAACACACAGAACTGTACTAAAAGGTGGCAACATTAGGAAGGGTGACATCCACTAGTCAGAAGAAAGAAAGGGAGGGGAAAATGATGTAATTATATTATGAACTCAAAAATAAAATAAATAATTTTCAAAATACTAAATTAAATGTAAGAAAGAAAACATTGAATCCTGCTTTATTGACAACATTCTCTTAGCTTCCTTGGTGCCATATAAAATAATGATGCATCATATTCCACACAGTAAGAACTCAACACACACTTGACAGAAGCAAAACAGTCTTTCAGAGGTATTGTCTCCCACTGCAATTGATTAGAAATGACAATAAAATT
Source organism: Sigmodon hispidus (assembly GCA_004025045.1). Classification (NCBI taxonomy): domain Eukaryota; kingdom Metazoa; phylum Chordata; class Mammalia; order Rodentia; family Cricetidae; genus Sigmodon; species Sigmodon hispidus. Next base: position 84,591 of record PVIH01004211.1, read on the forward strand.
GAGAGTATTTAGCCTATTGTTTCTGTAATTCTGAGTTCTGAAACAGGACTAAGGGAAGACCAAGGAGAGGATGCCAGTTAAAAAAACTGGCTGTAATGTTTCTTATTCAATACTAACATAATAAATGGCTTCTTTCTTCCTTCTATCACAGATGACTCTGTCCTTCTGACTAAATTACCATCATAGTGCAACTTCACAGAGGAGGAGGGGAGGGGCTACAGACAGAAAGGAGAATTAGAGACCCCACAGACCTGAGTGGAAATGGTTCTTCTCCAGCTGCTCCATTTGCTGCATAAGATGGGGTAATATCAACAGACCAGCACTGCTCCTCAGAGCATTTTAATCTGTTCTTATATTTTCTGCAGTGCTTACCATCATGTAAGTGCTATGTAGATAGTGACGACACTGCTTGTTTGAAGAGAAATGTCAAGGGAAGGAATCTGCACACACTAGATACAGTTTTTTTTTTCTCTAAGTGTTTTCCATCCTCTGGTGTGGGGCCCACAGACCTATGGGGCCGACTTTGTATTGAGCACACAGGTAATAGAACACATACAAGTCGTTTTTCATGACCGTCTATGGTCTACCATATTCCTCTTAATTTTTAAGCTCAGAGGATCCTTATGATGTAGCAACAGAAATCTATTGTTATAATAAGAAAATATACCTTCCCATGGGTTAAACTTCTAAACTTGGTCAGTACAGTTGACACTGTACAAGTTAGAAATGAGAAAGTATAAATTACTGACCTTTATTAAAACACTTGTTATCAAGGAGTCCAGTCTACATGGTGCATGAACTAATTATGTTTTGAAATTTCTGAGAAAAGGAATTTAGTTGCTTTGCATCATCACACTGTTTTCATGTCTCACAATAATAAATTTTAGTAATAATATAGTCTGTCCCTAAATTTGGCAGGAAAATATACAAATCAGAATTTTTACTAATTAAAAAAATAATTATAAGTTAGAAAAACTAATTAATTTTGTTCTAACATCTTTCTCCATTACACATTTATCTATAAATACATAAAAAGGGCCATTTATGAAATTGTATTAATTCAGCATTACATACATTTAATACACTAAAATCCTTTACATTGAGTTTGGGAGATTGTTCAGCTGAGGACCCAGCTTGGTTCCCAGCACCCAAATGGCAGCTGACAGTCATTTGTAACTCTAGTTCCAGAGGATCTGTCATTCTGCACTTTGTGGGTATTGCTCACACATAATGCACAGACAGATATGAAGGGAAAAAAGCCCACACATAAAATAAAGCAATAGTAATAATCTTTTATATGATCTCATTGTTAATATGAATCAACTCTATTTAGACTAGAATATGGACAAACAAATAGTTGCACATACTTAGGTGAACATGAGTGCATATGTTCAAGTATGACACATGAATAACATATGTTCTATTTGGGTGGCGGGAAATGTAACATAAAGAAAAGTTCTGGGTCTGTAGTAATTGTAACCTGGGGGAATTTTGTTGGTACCTTCTCATATGTTATAGCTAACAGTACATAAATAGTTAAAATTCCATGTTTACCAGTATTTGCTGTAACAGCTAGGATTTAAGGCCAAGCCTGTTAAATATATTCATCAGGAACTAGTTGTGATATGTGATTAAAGTGTAAACTGTTGTTTTACTTTTGTTTTCATATCTGAAAAGTAATGACTCTTGGTTAAACTGGAATAACTAACAAAAGTTTTAATGGGTTTTTACTACAACAAGTACTTTCTACTTAAGCAAAGTCACATGCTTTCCTTCGATACTGGTGATCATTAAGGAAGCCATTTCATTTATTCAACAAATAAATTATCTGTCAAGTATCTAGTGTGCGCCCCAATGTTTTCAGCACTGGGGATGTTACAGTAAACAAACCTCTGTCTTCAAAGACATAATATTCTAGTGATTTAAAGTGCACATTAATCTTATCAATGTAAATCTAGAGTCTTATTATGCTTTCAAAGTACAGACAATTGCCATCCAGTGGCAATTTTTATTTTATAATGGTATAAGAGATAAGGTAGAAACCATACTTTGAATTTGGAATGCTGGCCTTTTCTTAAGTTAAGAATATTGGTATAACCTTTTAGTGATGCTTGGCTGTAGGCTGAAGTAACGATTTGGGCTTATTTAGCATAGGTTAATATAAAGTTAGCTATTTCAGCTCAGTAGGCTGGATTTATTAAGTGCACTTTAGACCATTGTTATCAGCTTCTAATTGAGATACAACCTCATTATAATGTAAAGGGTATCTCTTATGCACAGATATTTCTGCTTAGCTAGAGTTTTAATAAACTCAGTACATTTACTATATGATCCTTCACCCATTTAGCAAATATTTATTGAATCTTTAGAATGTACCAAGATTTTTCTAAGCATATTTATGGATTTAATGTGCACATTAACTGTACCAATGTCGATTAGAAAGAAAATTTTTGTTAAATATTTGCTCCATAATGAATTTCTAAGGAACAGAACAAATTTGGAATAATTTGTCCAATGTTTTTTAGAATCTGTATTTCCATACTGAAAGTGCATAAAACCAAATCTGAAACACTGATGGCTTAAATGCTTATTGAAATATTTATATTAAGGTTAGCCATCCACAGCTGTTGTGTGCGTGTAGCTGAGAACGTCAATGGTCTTGATTAGCTGTAGATTTGGAACTCTGACTTTTCAAGCAACACAAGTTTCCTAAACTCAATAAATGTGTAAGCAGCAATCAAAAACTGTCCAGAAATGAGCCTAAAACCATTTTAAAATGATTCTGTATACTATTATGTATAATATGGTATATTTTAGAAATAATACCCAACACTAAGCCTTTTTTTGCATTTCCCATAAGCTTTTTCAATTATATCATGTTGCACACTAAATGAATTTGTAGGATAATGTATCTGTTTTCGGGAAGACAATCAATCTATCAGTGTTTTTGCTTGTTTGTTTGTTGGGTTTTTTGTTTTTAAACTTCTCCCACATCTAATTTCTAAAACTTACACATGATAGACTACATAGTACTACTAATGCTGATTCATATAATGACTTTTACAAGGCACTTAAGGAAAGCAGATTAATTAGCTTTAGCCTCCACAATCTAAATCATCAACATTTTACCTGGGCTTGGTCAGCTGGACTGTGGACCCTCAAGGGCCATATCTCTGTCTTATGATACACTTGAATTCTTACTCCCTTCCTTACAGTGCTAATGCCTTAATCTGGGATTAAGTGAGTCTTTCTCTTGTTATTACTGTGTGAAGGAATAAAAGGTGATGCAATTTCAAATCTCAAGATTGCTACTGTATCGTAAAATTAACACCATGAACTGGTTACTTTAAAAGAGAATTACTAGTGTATCAACTAAAGTCACTGATGCTGTCCTACCTACACTAACTACAGTCAGCGTCAATTATTGGAAGTGCTTTTATGTAGGAGCCATAATAAAGGGAACACACTGTAAGAAAATCTACAGAACAATGTGCATCTGAATGCCTAACTGATATAATTAAACATTAAGCAAATAATCAGTGAATCTGCTCCAATGATCCATTAATATTAGAATGTGACTTTAAAATTAGAGCAGTTTACTTTAAACAGTTTTGCAATTTACAAATGGAAAAAGCAGAGGAATCTTCATATGTCACATGGACCACTCCTCTCTAGTAAGAGCTATTTTGTATGTTCACACATTAGATTATCCCACTTTTATAGTTCATATTTTCCTTAAAGAGAGAAAAATATTCACACAATTGTTTTAAAGTCATCTTTCTTCATTTTCTTTCCCAAGTGAATGTCTTACAGAATAAGGACTACGGTGACGCACTCTCACTAGATTAGGAAAACCTCAGAACTCTTTTCTCATAAAAGATCATGTTTTATCCTGAATTTACACAACCGCACAATTGGACAGTTTAGGACCTAGTCCTGTTTTAGTTTCCAATCGTCAAACAATATTTGCATTGTTAGGCAATTGGTGTGTAGTCACAAGGGACAAGACAGAATAAGAATTAGGAGCTATAGCCTCAGCATCAAATGTTAGTGACCAAAACAATGTCCTTAGAACTGAGTACTCTTGCTTCCTGCACTCTGAGCCTTGGTTTAATGGTTACTTAAAGACATTTCAGAAGAGCTTACTCACTTTCTTTACAGAGGTTTCTACAGTGCAAACACTTCGGTTTTTATTATACCCTTAGCACATCACGCATATCACATACACAGGCACTCAAACACAGACACACTGTTTAAATGGCCCTTTCCACTGTTTCATTTAAGAATCTTAACAGCCACTAAACAACAGAAATGACACTGAGTTATGTTTATACATTCAAAAAAAATTGACGGCTTCCAACACACTGACAGCAGCAATAATGTATCATTCTGCTTCCTGAATCCCTGGTTCTGACAGGCTCAGACAACCCCCCTCTTTGCTTCTGTTGCCATCCACAGAGCATTTGGAAACCTTGGAGACAGCCTATGTAAACAACCCAAAGTCCCAGCTAAACCAAACCCATTTCCACCCTACCACACTCTCCCTTCCTTTGTCTAGGGTGAATGGGGGAGAAATAACTGTCTTTCATCTTCACACCTCTTTTCTGAGCCTGACTTTGCCATTGCCTTACCTGTTGCCCCTGGCTATCTTCCCCCTCAAGCCAGCCACCTTTGGGTGGGGGGGGTGGGGGGGACGACAAAGTGAACGCTACAAGACCCAGCTTAAAGAAACAGTGCATCTCCTAATGCGATCAAATGACCCCAGGGTCATCTTCTCCATCCACCCCAACCCCCTCGCCATTTGCTTCTAAGGTTCTGGACGCCAGTAAGTAGTGTGGAAAAGATTCAGAATCTCTTTTTTTCTTTCCTTGACAAGTGACCTGAGCGTCAGGTATCAATAATCCCTACCCTTTAACCAAGAAGCACTAGAAAATTACACATGCGTTATGAAAAGGCCTTAGAAGCTTTGAAGAGCTCGACAGGTTGCATCTGAGAGTTACAGCTGAGGGATCCTTTCTGCATTTAGGGTAGACTCAGCTAGACCTCTGCACACAGGTTCCCTGAGGCCAAGCGCAGATTCTCCCGCCAGGCTGCAGGACAAGCCAGGACACTGGGTCTCTGGGGCGCCAGAGCAGCAGGTGGGAGAGCGCGAGAGCCGCTTGGGAGCCGAGACCCAGCATGTGTTGGCGACAAACCAAGAGAGCTAGTCGCCGCGGCCGGAAGAGACTGGCGCCAACCAGGAATGTTGCCCCGAAGATACCCCTTGTTCTGGATAGCGCAGGCTGTTTCCCCCTTACCTGTGCCACCTCCTCCCTGACTGGTCCTATCGGCGGGAAAGATGCCCGAGCACTTGTCCCACTCCACCTGGCCCGCGAAGCACAGCTCGGTGATGATGTGCAGTGCCTTTTGGCATAGGCTGCTCACGCCATCCTCCTTGCGGAAACTCATCTTGCCTTCTGCGTGCTGCTTCTCTGATCTCCCTTGGCCGGAGGCTGAGCCCTAGGAGTTGCAAGTTGGCCTCATGGTGGGGTGAGGTGGCGCAGGAGGGTGGCGCGCGCCGACCGACGCTGCTGCCAGGTCTGCGCTTTTCCTAGGAGCGCTCGGAGGCGCGCGGAGCCTAGCGGGCGAGGAGCGAGGGGCGGCGGCGCGCCCGGGTGCAAAGCGGCTGGGCCAATCGCAGGCTCGCGCGGGCAGCGGTGGCAGCGGCGACCTGGCCCTCCAGGGGGTCCTATACACCAACTCTCTTCCTATTCCCCACTATCCATCTCCCCTTTTCAGACCAACTTTCCCTGGGAGGAACCAGGGAAAGTTGGTCTGAAAGGATTCTGAATTTCTTAAAAAAAAAAAAAAAAAAAGCTATTCTCCACTGATGAAATATATTATATTGCATATATATTTAAATAAAAGAGTAATCAGAAGATGTCCATGCAAAGCAGAGTGACACCTGTTTAACATTTGTTTTCAAACAAATGTTGAAATGATGATTTAGGGACAGGGAGCTTTCTAGGTAAGAGTACTTAATCAGCAGCACTTTGGTCCCAGTGCTGTGAACATGACATTTTTTTTATTTCATTCATTGCATTTAACTCTCTCAGATAACAGATAACAGAACGAAGCATGCGGCTCTTCGAGGTCTTATTTAATAAAATCGTAACTGGTGACTGAGAGGCGCGACTTGATCCTGCTTTCTCCCCTGCTAGTGACAAGAGCGAAGACTTCCGTGTTGAAAGGAGAGTGGAGGGTCAGGTTAAGGACAATCCGTTACAGGCTCGCGCTTAATTGTAAAGAAATTGTTTTGAAGTCTTTTTTTCTCAGCCTGTTTAGAACAAAAGGCTTTTTATAATGGGGTATCATGAACGCCCCCGTCAGAATTTCCTCTAATTCAGATGGGTGTAAAAATACAAAATGAAGCTGAAGATACAAAATAAAATTAGAAAACAGTCGCCACAGGCTATGATAAATGCAACTACCTTTCTCACTCGCCAGTGCATCAGGTAGAAGATCTTCACTTTTCCTCCGGTCTACGCCTTCCAGTTCCCCAGTCTTAGGGATAGGGTTAGGGTTAGGGCCTCATCCCGCACCCCTGGCTCCATTTGGAGGGGATGATGCAGATCCTCTCCCTCACCCCATCCCTCCAAACTCCGGAGACACTCCGGGGGAAACGATTTGGCTATACCAGCCTGAGAATCAGGTAGACAGTCTTCATTTTCTTCCTGACTTCCAAACCTAATTGCCACCCAGACTCACCCTAGACCCGAAGCAGGCCACCTGCTAGGGCCTCACTTTCCTTTGTGCCCCTTTTCCTGTTTGGAGTCTGCCTGCAGACCCAGCTTTCCTCCCTCCAATTAATGAACCCTCTCAGCCCCTACTACTTTTTCTAGCCCATCCCCCTTTCTTAGGTCAGGTCCCAACACCTAGGAACACCTTTCTGATGATGCAAGAATCCCAGTGGCCAAACCACACAGGGTCTCAGAAACACTCCCTACCAGACACACCTTCTATTCCACTCAGTTTGTGCCACTTCCTAGTAACTAAGTATTTAAATCTCTGCACCTGTGGGTGAGAATTTAAACCAGCACAAGGGAGGGGTACTGAAATAGACTACCAAACAGGGAGGGAGAGGGTAGAGGGAAGCAAGAGAGAAAATACAGGGAGGGATGCTTGAAACTAAGAGTTACTCGAAAAGTAATAGAAACTTAATATAGTAGAAACTTATAAATTATATTCATATATGAAGGTGGTCTAACTGAAATCGCCAAATAATAGAGAAAACACAGCTCCATCTGGACATCTCTTACCACCAAGCAAAGCCTCCAGTTCCAGGAATAAGTTACATCTAATAAAGTCGTTGTCTAAAGGGACACCATGGAAACTCCCAAACAAGCCAAAGTTATTGGTGGTTCTCTGCTAGATGACAGTGAAGTCCCATTGACACAGAAGACACCTTCACAGCTCATTAACATGGAGAGGTAGAGCTATTGCCTACTTAGGGCCTTCGCCCCTATGAACTAGTGTTCATGGTATTGGAGAAAGGTAAATTCCAACCCAACTACAAACCCTCCCATTTACAATTGTGACCTGGCTGCAGGATGCACCGGGGCAGTAGTGGCACAAAAGTTGTGGGAATAATCAACCAATATCTGATTGGATGTATGTCCTACTCCAGGAGATGGAACACAATTGTGCTTGGGTGGCCAAGAACCTGAGTCTAGATAGAGCGGGCCTCGAAATGACATTCTGCTGTACTCATAATGTTAGCACTTTCGGAATCTCTGCCAGCCTCCAGAGTCTTACTCAGTACTTAGGCATCTGTACTAGTCAGCCCAGGGACCTGTGGCCACACATGCATTGCCATTACTCAGGAAAATACCTAGACAGCCCAGAGTTACTTAGTCTGTGCGCATACAATCTATGAACTGGTGAATCTATGAATCCCCTTATTCAAGGCCACTCTGCACCTACTCTCTTCACACATAAAGCTTTCCACAGGAGTGCTATGTGCATAGCATCTCTCTCTCACCTGCAGTGACTGACACACACCATTTTTTAAAAATACATATGGTTTCTCTTTGCTCAGTCATCATTGGAGAAGCTTCCTCCTGCAGTAGATGAGAATAAATACCAGATCCATAGCCAGACAATGTGCAGAGAATGAATGACTTCAGAACATTCAGTCCTTAATGGGAGGTTTCCATCAAATTCCTCTTTCAGGGCTCAGGGAACCCTGTAGAAGAGGAAGCAAAAAGATTGTAAGAGCCAGAGTGGATGGAGGATGCCAAAGAAACAAGGCCCTCTAAACAAAACAGGACCAACATACATGAATTCACAGTGAGGGGGCTTGCACAGGTCTGGACCACATTGAGGGTCCTAGCATTGAGAAGGGAAGTTGTCACAAACCCCCATTCATTACCCAGAAGCTATCTCCAATTGCTAACTCCTTGGAAATGAAAAATTAGTTTTGTAGTGGGACTATGTTCTGGTACCTTGTGAATATTTGTCCCACCTACTTGTTTAATAAAAAGCTGATTGGCCAGAAGGCAGACAGGAAGTGTGGGTGGGGCTGCCAGACTAAGAAAACTCCGAGAACAGGAAGAGCAGAGCAGAGATATCAGAGAGACACCAGCAGAGACATCAGCAGATGAAGAGGAAAAAAGACAATGCTGCTCTGAGAAAAGGTACCAAGCCACATGGCTAAACAGATTAATAGAAACAGACTGAGTTAAGATGAAAGAGCTACCCTGCCAAGGGAGGGGATGGGGAGTTGCAGAGAAGAAAAATGACCAGATGTGGTGGGAGGGGGAAGAGACCTTGAATAAGGATATACAGGGATGGAAAAAAAAAAATTCAGAGGGAAAGCTGAACACAAAGAAAATATATGTGTAGCAATCTTATTTGCATTTCCACCCTTGATAAGCCATGCTTATGATTCTTATCCTCTGTATAGTTATTGTTAACTCTTCCACATTTTAAATTCTTTTTACTGTTTTTTTTTTTTGATAAATACAAAATAAAGAAGAAAAAAATAAAGTAGGAGTAATGTCTATTCATGGAGTATTAGTTAGCTTTAAAGAAAAAAAAAAAAAGATGAAAGAGCTAGCTAACAATGTCTGAGCCATACGTCAATCAGCATGCACTTAATATAAGCCTTCTGTGTGTTTCTGTGGGACTGCAGGACTGTGGGTCTTCAGGTCTGGACCATAGGCTGGACAGGCCAGAAACATACTATTAACATAGCTTTCTCCAACAGAGTCTCACTGGGTATACAAACCATACTTAAGGCCAGGCCACATGCCTTGCAGTAGATAGTAAACACAAAACTAACTCAGTGGTATTTCTGAGAAGTTCTTTGTCTCATTTTTTTTTTAACCTTACAGTTCCTTTGTGTATATAATGTAGCTTATGGTTTTATATTTTATGGGATTTTTGTGTGTGTCTCTGCATCAATGAATGATTTTCATTGGCTCTTTTTCTTCTGATTGCCTCATCATATTCTACATTTTTATCTTTTACTTTATTATTAGTTTTTAGATGCCTGTTTGTTTTCCAAAAAGAGAAAGAAAGAAAGAAAGGGTGTGGATTTGTATAAAAGAAGAGGTGGGGAGTATCAGGGAGGAGTTGAGGGGGGTAAAACCATAATCAGAATATATTGTATAAATAGGAAATTGATTTCAATAAAAGGAAAAAAACATATTCATGTTATTTGCTCCCATATTGTAATCTGATGATTTAATTATCTATTATTAGGTAAGAAAGACATAGTTTCTGATACTGAAAATTCTGAACATGTTTGTTTACCCATTCTGATAAAATGTATCATTTTATTTCAGACTTCTAGTCAATCCATGGTTTCATCTGTCAGGATGGACAATATGGTAAAGCTCACAGGAAATACTAGGCACTGTACTGCTGTGAGTAAGTATTCATTAGTTGAATCATTTTTACCTGATTCATAGGAAAATTGGCTGGTCCGAGACTATTTTTACCACAGATTAAGAGACACTAAAATCTGCAGGCTTCATTTGATTTTTTTCTTTATTGCATAATTAGTGGTGCTTTCTAGATAAAAATAAAAAATAATTTAACTGCTTATTTAAAAATATTATCTACAGTATGTTGGTAGTTAAGTAACACATCTTAGTAGAGCATTTCCCAATTGTCCTTCATTTATCTATAGTCTGGGCAGAACAGTGTGCACTGCATTGTGTTCTTTTGAAAGCACTGGGTGAGCAAAAATTCTATGTGGAGGAACTAGTGGGTGATTTATCTTCCATACCACTTACAGGCTCCATTTGCTTAAGAAGAATGATGCAGATCTCTCTTATAACCCTCTTAGGTTTAATTTCTGCTTTCGTATTAAGTAAACACATTCTGAAAGTGATTTGTGTAGAGTGTCCTGATCCCCTGCTACCCTCTTCAGTGTGTTTATAACCTGGATAAACTCACTGGCTCTCACCCTTCCTAATGCTGTGGCTTAGTACAGTTCCTCGTGTTGTGGCGACCTCCTCAACCATAAAATCCTTGTTGCTTCATAACTGTAATTTTGCTACTGTTATGAATCCTAACGTAAATAGCTGCATTTTCCCATGGTCGTAGGTGACCCTCTGAAAGGGTTGTTCCACACTCAAGGAGTCTTGAAGCACAGATTGAGGACAGTTGCTTTGGATGGCTGTTCATTTTTTTTTTTAAGATTTATTTTATTTACTATGTATACAGTATGCAGAAGAGAGTACCAGATGTCATTATAGATGGTTGTGAGCTACCATGTGGATGCTGGGAATTAAACTCAGGACCTCGAGAAGAACAGTTGGTGCTCTTAACCTTTGAGCCATCTCTCCAGCCCCGGGTTGTTCATTTTTTTGAAGCTATTCTTTACTATCTAAAATGAATTCTCTAAGGTTGTGTCTTTTCTCTTGGTTGTTTGGCCCTCTGCACAAATCATTCATTAGAAATGAACGGAAACATTGCTACTTGTTGTTTGTGACCAGATCAATAGAAGTTTGGTGAAAGGCTTACATTCAAGATGTAATCCCTGCCCCCACCTCACCCCACCCAAAAGCTAAGTTGAAAAGAATTTATATTTATAGTAGTCTTTATTATTATTATTCCTTGCCAATTATTTCAGCTTCAAAAGTACATAAAACAGTACAGACATGCCTTCATGTCCTGACCTACACACAGGAAGCAAAGAAAATCCTGGAGTAGTGAAATGTTTAGAATGACAGCCATTGAGCATTGTTGGCTACAAGTACATTACTCCACACCATTAGTTTAAAAATGCTGCTTATGCTTAACATGGTGACACTTGTATCTGTGACTTCCAAGCTAGCCAGGGTTACATAATAAGATCCTGTCACAGCAACAACAACAACACAAACCCATTCCTTTCAATGACCTCAGTCATAACCTTTCAGTAGATTCTAAGAGTAATGGGTTTGGAAATAAAGATTCTAAGAGATCCCTAGTAGTAATTTTGAACATTCAATACTGTGATTTCCCCCCTCCATTGCTGAAGCCTCTTCTGTTTTCTTCGTTTCCCATTTTCAAGCCCTTTCCCAATCCTCAAGGGGAAGTCATAAGAGATATAAAGAAATTATTCCCAAGACTAGATTTTCACCCCCATGGGAACCAAGAGGATGATTAGAAGAAATCTTAGCTTAAATGAAGATCAGAGTCAAGTGTTTAATCTTGTCTTAATGTTTTCCGTGTTCAACACACACCTCAGAATTATAACTTTCTTACTACTTCGTTTAAAATATCCTTTTTTTCTTTGAGGATGTCATACAGTGTATTCTGACCATGTTCACACCCTAGTCCTTCTTACAGCTCCCCTCAGATACATCCCTTCTCTCACTACCCACTCTCAGTTTTACATCTTCTTTTTAATTGTTTTTTAAAAAAAAAAAACTTACCAAATCTAATTTGTGGTGACCATATTATACTCCTGGTGATAAAGCCCCATGGTTGATTTATTAGGGACTCTTTCCTTAAAATCTCTCTTTCTCCCCCAGAAGCCATCAACTGTCACTAGCTTCTCTGTAGAAGGGACAGGGTTACAAATCCTCCCTCCTCTGTGTTGGAAAGTTGACTAGCTGCCATTGCACTCTAGTTATTATATAATGAAAACCCGGAGCCAGATATTGGGGAAAATATGAAATATCAGAAACAAACCACAGCCACCCAGCCAACTCCTCAGGCCTGTCTCCAGGAATCCTCCAACTGAATGCCTTTGAGTCTTCAGCTGAAAAGGAATGTCTCTGAGAAGGCTGAAAATCCATCTTCTCTTGCTCCACCCAGCTCTCTTAACTTCCTCTTTCCACATTCCTAAAGCTAGGATTAAAAGTGTGAGTTACTCCCTCCCTAACCTTGCTTGGCTCTTGGGGTTGACTCTGATATTCCAGATTAATTTTATTAACTATATATCATTGGATCTTGTGCAGGTCTTGTTCTGGCAGCCACACTTGCTGTAAGTTTTGAACATCATGAGAAGAAGGCCAGAATGGGTATTTTTCTACACACACTGTCAACATCAACTCATGAACCAGGACAAGACTTTGCCATTTCTTGAGCTTAGCCCAGGAAAGACCTTGCCATTTCCAAGTGTCTAAGGTTTCAGGGTCCTTGATATGGCTGTGCACATATCAAAAATAGGATTTCACTAGTTCCCTTCAGCTGTCAGTATATGAACCTATATCGGGGTCCTTGATTCTATTCTATTTATTAATGTATCTGGTTTTAATGCCAGTATCATACTTTAAAAACAAAAACAAAAAGCTACAGTGACTCTGTAGTGTAACTCAGAACTAGCAATATGTAGAATATCTGTAGCAACGTTTGTATTATTCAGGATTGTTTTTTTTCTATGCAGTGTCTTTTGTACTTGTATATGAAGTTTTAAATGATGTTTTCAGTTCTGTGAAGAGTTGTCTGGGAATCTTGATGGTAATGACATTGACTTTATAGATGGATCTCGGTAGAACAGTATTTTTCACAGTATTAGTAATGCCAGTCTATGTACATTAAAGATCTTTGTTCCATTTTCTGGTATCTTTACTGTCTTTCTTCAGAACTTGAAAAGGAGCATTGTACAGGCCTTTCATTTCATTTATTAGGTTTATTTCACCTAGTTTTATTTTTCTTGAGGCTATTGTGAATGATATTGTTTCCCTGATTTCTTTCTCAGTCTGTTTGCATTTGATATATAGGAAGGCTACTAATTTGGATATTTTAATTTTGTAATCTGCTACTTTGCTGAAAGTGTTTGTCAGTTCCAGGAGTTTCCTGGTGGAGTCTTTGGAGTCTGCAGTGTATAGAATCCTGATATCTGTAAACAGGGTTGTGTCACTGCTCTAGAGGTGGTAGGACCTGCAAGAATGGAACCAATAAATGAAGCAAACTGAAGTTACATGCAATAGCAAACTTCATTGAGAGCATCAGACGATGATGCTCTGAGATTTAAGAAGGATCACATGAGTGAAGTTCTCAAGAATTCAAGCTGTATATAGCCACAAGGACAGGTCACACAGGCCTAAACATGTTTTTCCACGGAGACATATAAAGGATTGTTTCAATATTTAATTAAATAACACCTATCTAATACACCCCCAAGGAGCACAAGAACACACACGCCAAGAACAATTCTGTATTTTGAAGACACTGAGGTCACAAGACTCTTGTCTTGTTTTCTTGGAGTGTTCTCACAAGCACTCAGAATTCTCCTCACATGACTCCTTTCTTGGACCATGTCCTAACACAGATACTTTGCCCTTCCTTCTTCCTTTCCTATTTCCATCCCTTTTATTTCCTTCTCTTTTCTGATTTCTCAAAGTAGGACCTCAAGAATCCTGGAGAGATGGCTCAGTGGTTAAGAGCACTGTCTGCTCTTCCAGAGGACCAGGGTTCGATTCCCAGCACCCACATGGCAGCTAACAACTGTCTGTAGTTCCAGTTCCAGGCAAACACCAAGGCAAATAAATAAATAAATAAATAAAGTTTAAAAAAAAAAAAAAGAAAAAGAAAAGGAACACCCACAGTGGATACTATTTTGTTGTTCTTGATTTCAATTGCTTCAAACTTTTCTTCACTTACCAGAAAGGTGGCTTTCAGTTTGTCACAAATGGCTTTATTATGTTTCTACATTTTTTTTTTATTATGAGAGGTTGTTTGATTTTGTCAAAGGCCCTTTTCTCTATCAAGTAAAGGCCCCTGTGATTTTTGTTTTTGAGTGTAAAGAATTATCTTTACTGATTTACATGTTTTGGAATGAAGTCAGCTAGATGAAGATGAACTTTTTTGAATGTGTTCTTAAGGGTGATTTGCAAGCATTTTATTTAGAATATTCCATCAGGGATTGGCATATGATTTTTCATTTTTTGTTTTATCTTTTCCTGGTTGGGTTTTAGATTAATAATGGTACTGTTAGAAGAGCTTGGAAGTGTTCATTTCCATGAAATGATTTGAAGCATTAGTTTTTTGAGGGTTTGGTAGATCCTGGATTTTTTTTTTTAAAGTTTTAATTAATGCTTCTATCACATTGGCTATTATAAATCGCTGACTTTATGTTTTGTTTAATTTTGGTAGGTCATATGCATCTATACATTCATGCATATTTTCTAAACCTTCCAATACAGTGGAATATAAATTTTTTAAAATTTAAATTTTTTTAAATTTTGTTTTGTTTTTACATCCCGACCAAAATTCCCTTTCTTCTTCTCCTCCTCGTTCCTCCCCTCCCTTCCCCACACCCACTCCTTTCCTTCTATTTCTCCCCAGGAAAGGCCAGTCCTTCCATTGACACCAGCCAGCCACTGTGTGTCAAGCTGCAGTAAAACCAGGCATCTCCTCTTCTATTAAGGCTGGTCAAAGCAATCTGGCAGGAGGAAAGAATTCCAAAAGCGGGCAACAGAGTCAGAGCCAACCCTTACTCCTACGTAAGGAACCCCACAAGAAGATCAAGCTACACATCCATTACATATATGTAGAGGGCCCATGCCAGTTCCATACAGACTCCTAGTTCAGGCTCCATGATTCCCCATGAGCCAGGTTACTTGGTTCTGTGGGTTTTCTTGTGGCGACTCTTTGGCTAGGACTTCTGAATTGCTCCTGTGAAAGCCTCCATTTCTCCCTCCCTCCTTGCCTGCCTTCCCATCCCACTCTCCTAGAGAATCTCCAATGGAGACCAGGGCTTCTCCTCTGAAGTTGCCAGCCACCAAGAAACACATCCCCCACCCCCACCCCTGCCTGCCTTAAAAATGTACCATAATTGGGCACAAACCCAGTTTATGACTGGCACATCATTAACACTCCCTTCCCAGTGCCTACAGGGGTCTTAGACAGACCAAGTGATTTTTCCTGCTCCTTTCCCTGCCTCCATCTCTGCAGGCTAGAAAGTCACCTGGGAGCGGCCCAAATAAACCTGAATTTTCTTTTTTTTTTTTTTTTTAAACTTTATTTATTTACAGACAGTTGTTAGCTGCCATGTGGGTGCTGGGAATCGAACCCGGGTCCTCTGGAAGAGCAGACAGTGCTCTTAACCGCTGAGCCATCTCTCCAGCCCCAAACCTGAATTTTCTACTTTCTCATTTCAGCTTGATCTGGTTTATTGCATCGGCTAAGAATACTGTTATCGAGATACAGAAAACCTATTAGTGCCCTTGACCCCATTTGAAAGATTATCCTGATGATTCTCTGAATTTCCCCAGTATCTGTTACAACATTTCCTTTTTCCTTTCTAGTTGTATTAACTTGAGTTTTTTCTCTCTCTCTTTATTCTGGTTAATTTGGTTAAGGGTTGGTCAGCTTGATTTTTTTCAAAGAAATAACTGTTTCATTGGTTTTATTTTTTTCTTTCTCATCACTAATTTCTTCCCTGATTTTCTTCATTATTTCTTTCCACCTACTGCTTTTGGAATTGGTTTATTTTGCTTTAACCAATGCAGTTAGGTGCATCATCAGATTTTTTTTCCCCCTACCTGTCTGGTTTAAAAATTAAAAAAGAAATTATTTATAAAATAAAGTCATTTCACCCCCATGTATCCCCTTGCACTCCCTCCTAAACCCTCCCAGGCTGCCTTCAGCCTCCCTCCTCCCCATCCTCCCTCATCCCCTCCCCTCAAAAGGAAAGAAGTCCCAAGGTGGATCACTTCAGCATCCATTCCATGCAGGTCCGATTTCCTCATCCTAATGTCAAGACTGGGTTAGGTGTTCCTCTAGAGGAAATGGGCTCCGAAGGGCCAGTCCGTGCACAGAAAAACAGTCTGAACCCTCCCCTTGAGACTCCTCCACATACTGCCATGTCAGTGGACAGCTGCCTATCCTTGGAGGACCGACCTAGTTCCTTTTCTTGAAGGTCCCCCAGTGGCTGTTTTTAATTCAGTGAGCTCCACAGAGCTCCAGCCAGCCATCACTGTGGGAATTTTCCTCATAAGCCCTATCCCCTTGCTCATATAGACTCTCCTCCCCTGCTCTCAGCTGGACCAGGAGCTCAGCCCATTGCTCAGCCATATATCTCTGCCTTTACCTCTCTTCATTGTTGGATGTAAGTTCTGTGATGACACTTTGGAGTGGCTATTCATTTGATTATAGGGAAAGTCCTGTCTAGGCAACACCTTCATTATTGTTTGGAGACCTAGCCAGGGACATCCTGTGAGTTCTTGTAGGTTACCTTAACATAGGTCTTTTTCCAACCCCACATTGGCTTCCTTTATTAAGATCTCCATCTCTTCTTTTTTCTCTCTCTTTGTTGCCCTTCTCACTCAATCATCTCCTTCTCTCATGATTTGTTCCAACACTTTCTTGGTTTCATCCCCTTATGCTGTCAATTAGCTAGGAAGATCTTCTTTATTTTCTTTTCCTAGGAGAATCCCTGGATGTCTCTTAAGTCCCTTCTGATCCCAAGCTTTTCAGGGTTTGTGGTTTGCAGCTTGGGTGTTCTTTGCTTTTTGACTAAAGTCCACTAATGAGTGAGTACATCCTGTGCTTATCTTTCGGGTCTTGTGATACTTTGCTCAGGAGGATATTCTCTAAATCCATCCATTTGCCTGCAAATTTTAGGATGTCACTTTTTTTTTTTTTAACTGCTGAGTAGTACTCCACTGTGTAGATGTACCACAGTTTGTTAATCCACTCTTTAGTTGAGGGACATCTAGGTTGTTTCTAGGTTCTTGCTATTACAAACAATACTACTATGAACATAGTTGAGCTAATGCCTTTGGGTATATATGCCCAATAGTGGCATTGTTGGATCTTTGGGGATATTGAGTCCCAGT